>VDFB02197690.1:0-10792 GCA_007258455.2 Sequoia sempervirens | reverse complement strand
GGTGAAGTTTCAACTGTTACAATAAGAAGTAAAGATATTAATATATAGAAATTACATTATAAAAATTAATATATTTAACAAAATAATCACTTACGTCCATCTCACGATCACTCTCCTCGATGGAAATATTTGCACGCCGATGCTCAGGCATGCTCAAGCCCTGTATAAACCATCCAAATAGGAATTAAACTACTAATCAATAATGGTTTGATTTTTCACTAGAACTAGTTCATCTATAAATAAACGAATAAATTGAAATTTAGTAATTTGGCCTCATACCTCCCCTATCAGAGCCATCGAGGATTGCATTGTAGTAGAAACACCGATATCCATTGCCCTTGTTATGTTTGGCGGTGTTTCTCTCACCAACATCTGAAAATAAAACAACAAATTATCCAATCACAAAATAGTTATCAAATTTGAAGTAATGCTTTGAGTTTGAATGATGTGTAATGCAACGTAAGCAACAATATGATTATCATTTTTTTTAAAAGCAATAACCTAGGACAATTACATTGAAAAACAAAGACCCTTTAGGACAAATTTTAAGTGAAAAACCACAAAATACAGTGTAAAATATGACAACCAATATGAGAAGAAGAGATGATCTAGTCAAAAGGAGCTTTGATAGTAGCCAACTGAGTTAAGTATGACAAATCCAAGTATCAATGTTGCAAGGAATGGAGTAAGAGCTAAATAAAGATATAGCAACAATAAAAAATGATGGAGCTAACTTGTCAAGGCCTATTCTTCAAAACCCTTATTAAACGCTTGCCATAGTTTAAGATATGCAATAAATGTTTGACAATGGAATTAACCTTTGAGGATGACAGTGATTAAATTGAGGTCTCCTTTTACCATGAAAAGACTGAATATTCTTTCTTGGCCTAATAATATGATTTTAAGTTTCTCACTGAGTTAAATATAATAGTCATGTTTTATACCAAAGATGAGAGAAAATAATCATGAAAAGGAGAATATGATGGTGATCAATGACAAGGCAGTGGCACATTTGACAATCGAAAGAGAGTAGAGGAATGCATAGTGAACATCATGGTACAACTTATGATATAAATTGTCATTATTGATGTGTTTAACTTGCATTCAAAGGAAATTTTCTTAACATAAATATCGCTTAGGGAATTTCAATGTTGCCATTGTAGCTGGGTATTGAAGCCGGTACCGCAACATTGAAAATTATCCTTATATAAGAATCCTCCATCCTTGTTGATTGGCCTAGGCCACCTGCGAAAGCATACAAACTAATTATGATTCCTCTCTACATTAGAGGGTTCACAACTTGACTGGACACTTCTTCTAAATTATCGTAATCAAAATCACTAGCTCATATTCAAAATTCCCAACCAACATCTTCAATAAATTTATCTAGATCATCAGTAATAGTCTTACAAATTGGTTGCCAGCTCAAGTTCATTCTACTTTCATAATACTTTATATCCATGGAGTTCATCCATTCCTTGATGCCATCAAGTGAAGATTGAGGAATGGCGTACATATGGAGTACATCTCGCTTGAATTATTTGAAAACAATAGCCATATCAAATCCCTTTTTCCCAAGTCCTACTCTCTTAAAGTTAACAATCTCAATCTCACTAATAGTGATTACTAAGAAAGGTAATTCCAGCAACTCTACCAAAAAATTTACCATAGGAACAATAAAAGCAGAGAATTTGAAAGGATCTCCATGAAAACCAAGCTCTCTAAATGGTATATAAAACTCTAGTTCAAAATATTTTAGACAAGGTTGCTCCCATAGCTCTCTTACTCACTTGAAAAATCCTTGAAACTATGTATTGATTTTATTTTTCATGTTCCTCTCTTGTTGTTCTTCCTTAATTTCATTGGTGCAGGAGCACCTAGGAAGCAATAGAGAGCACACTAGGCAAAATGTGGAAGTATAGAATGAGTTTATGACTTAGATGTATGCCTTCAGGCATTTTTTTGGTTGGAATGATGTTTTCTAATAAGGTCATGTTGACCATGGGTGAGAAACAAAAAGGTTCTAGTCCAAAGTTTAGGAATGGAGGTTTTTGCAATTATTGACAATTTTTGCAAAAACATGCTCCTTTTGTGTTTGAGCGGCCAAGAAGGGCCCATTGGAAAAATAACTATTGGGAAAGCATATTTAAAGGTTTCCTCAACCTTTGTGCAAGGTTGAAAGTACGTTTGTACGGATTGTTTTGTTGGAAATTGAAGGAAAATAATTTTTTGAGTGAAATTTTCTATTTTTTGGTCTGAAAGAAGGCTCTAATGGATTAAATCTGGTTCTGTGTTGTGTGTAGGATGTAGAATAAATCTAGTACAAGTTTTTTGTAGCCTTTAGATAGTTCTTTCAATCGTTTTCTTGTCTCTTTGTAAATATTTTGGTTTCTTTGTGCTTGCTGGCCTAAAACAGGCAGTGTTGAGTAAATGGGGTGCTAGAGCACTTTTCCACCGTACAAACCATATGGCCTTTTGGAAACAGTGCCTAGACACCATGATTTTACATATGTTAGTTGGTAGGTTTTTTTTCAGTGCAGGAGTTGCTAGCAAAGTGATGCCCTAGGCGAGCCAGTGCAGGTCCGGCTAGGAAAAACTTGTTGTGCAGGTCACAAATCTTGCAGGGGTGCTGAGCCATTGAGGATTTTCTTCTTGGAGGAGGTAGGGTGGTGTGTTACCTTGTTACTACATGAAGGAGGAGGCTCCATCTATCCATTTGGTGTGTAAATAAATTGGAAGTTTGCTAACTGTCAAGGGAAGGCTTAAAACCCTAGTTTTTGCTCCATTTCATGTTTGAGCTTTGTACGGACAGTGGAAGGATGAGACCTCAAGAATCTTTAAGTGTTGTCCATGTGAACCAAGAACCTTGGAAAAATAGTGGGAAGTCCTTTTGATATTTGTGAGTTCTAACCTGTTTTGTAGGTGAAGGAGACCTAATAGGGGCTCAAGGGCTACTAGCCTTTCAAACCCTAGCTAAAGGGTTGGTGAGAGCGATGGGAAGTTGAAGTCTTGGAGGTTGTTCAAACACCTTTGGAGGATAGTTTGAAGCCTTTTAAGACTTATCACTACCCCTGCAAGAGTTGATGGAGTGTTGAGGAAGATTGGTAGGGACCTATAGGTTAGATTGGTGAAGCAAAGCACCAAGGAGGTCTTACAAGGAAAGGCCTAGAGCAGGAATCAATGATTGATTCCTCCAACCCCTCTCCCTATCAGATTGGTATCAGAGCAAGCAAAAGATTTGGGATTGATCTTGTATGTCAGAGAAAGAGTCTAGTGGTTCTAGCATCATGGTGACAAATGCTGAGTTGGCCAAGAGGGTTGAAGAAATAGAGGAAGACAATAGGGTATTGAGAGAGAAGTTAGACCAACTTGAGCAAGCACTGAATGTTATGCAGTTTGATGGAAGAAGAGAAAAAGAAGAAGAGGTTGAATAGGAGGATAGAATCCCTGAACCTGACCCTATATTGAAGGAGGATCCCTTCTTGAAAGCATTGAAGGCTTTGAGTGGAAAAACACTTGAAGGAATACCATTGTTTAGTGGAAAGATGGAGGTTGATTTAGTTATGGATTGGATAGAGGGAATGGAAAACCATTTTGAGTGTGATGGAGTCACTGAAGCACAAAAGGTAAAGGTGGCTAAATCAAGACTAAGAGGTTCTACCTTAACTTGGTGGAAATTAATTTAGATAGAGAGGGAGAAGGCAAACCCATCTCACTTTGGGGCTGGAAATTGGGTTGCTAAGGGGTGAAAAGAAGACACGACCAAGACTATGAAATTCAGCTAAGAGGAGATAGAGTTTAAGGCAAAGAGATCAGGATGTGAGTTCTTATACTGAGGAGTTTCAAAGAATTTGCATGAGGTCCAATGCCACAGAGGATGAAAGTATCAAGGTGGCAAGGTATCTCAACGGTTTGAAGTGGAACATTCAAGAGGAGATGGTTCTCTTAAGCCCCAAAACAGTGCACCAATGTTATCAATTGGCATTAAAGATTGAAGAGAGGAGTAAGAGGAAGCAAGATCAGACTTCTAAGGGCAAAGGCAAAGGCAGAGATCAAAGAGATCAAAGAGGATAGCGTGGTGGCTACCAAGGTAGAGGCAATGACCAAAGAAACTAAGGAGAGCTCAAACTCACAGAGCATGGAGGTGAAACATCTACAAGAGGTGGATATAACAGGGGTAGAGGACCTCAAGGAGGTTCAACAGAGGAAGAGGAGCTAAAAAGTAAAAGGTGAGCCTTTCCTTTGTATGTACCGCCTAGGGCCTTTCCCTTGTAAGACCTCCCTGTGCTTTGTTTCACCAATCTAACCTATAGGTTCCTACTCATGACTAGGTGCCCTCGGGTTTGTCCGACTAACCCTTCTTCTTATCATTCATCATACATTGACCTTCTTTCCCCTCCTAAAGTTTGTACCACATCCATTGCCTCCACATAAAACTGTACATCATTGGTCTTCTTGGTTCCCACACCATGATATGGTTATGCAAATGAAAATGAAGCAAAGTAATCATCTCCTTCTCTATTGGCTGGAAGAATGCATACACTGTTTTGATACATGATATCAGCTCTCTTCGGCCTCATGGTTGAATATCAAAATCCAAAGTATGGTGGGCCTCCCGTGGTTCTAGTCATCTTTTCTTCCTCTTCCACCAAATGTTGTCCTCAACCACATGTCCACCCTAATTGGTTTGTTTTGAAAGTTGAAGTTTCTCCCGAGTCACCAAGTAGCTTCTACCTTCCAAACTCTTTCATTGCTACAGATTGTCTTTGGGATTTATTCATTTGTACCACATGGTTGATGTGTTTTGAATCCTTGCATCTAAGGGGTTTAAAACCTTAGGGGCCTTAGATGAGAAAAAGAAGTAATGTTTTTCTTTTCTTTTTATGTGAGGACCTAGTAGTGAGATAAAAGAGGACTATATAGAAAAATGAAAAAAGAAGACATAAAAATTCATGGACCATACTATATCACCTACATGTTAGCTAACAAGGACATGAATGTAGTAGATTTAGGCATGATAGGGGTATTGCAAGGTATATTTGAGGAATATATAAGAATGAAGAAGAATTCAATGGATCAAATTAGTGTCAAATGTTTCCCTAAAATATCTCCCACACCCTATTAGGGAATTTAATCATTTCTAAGCATTTTCCATGTCCTATGGGAAAGTTTGAGGAGGCTCCAATAGTTGAGAGTTTAATGAGTAATTATAACTTCTTTCCATGCAATCATGATTAGTTAGAGAACATATAGGGAAACTTGATGAGCTATGCAACAAATGAAGAGAATATAAGGTATTTTGACCTAGTCTTAAGCATCTCCAAACATCTAGGAGATATTGAAGGAGTCTTGGCTGATAGATAGGGTCGAGGATAGAAGTTTTATTTTGGTTACATTGACATCATGTAGGACATCCATAGTCTTATTCTTGGTTACGCTTTTGACATCACAAAAAAATTATATAGGATGAATTAGAATGTAGCCTCTACCTCATTACCCATGTTAAATTTTTATTATATATATTTGCTAGTGTAGGGAATTTAAGACAAACAATCATGGTAGGACCATTCTTAAAATATTTCAAATAATAACCTAGTGAACCCATATACTCTTATGACTATATATACACAAATTTAGATTAAACTTAGAATTCATTAACTTTAAGTTCTCTTTATTCTATATTACCTCAGTGAAAGTTTGAGCAAATCTATCAAGACTCTAAGTGTTTCCTTTGAAACTTCCAACACCCTGCTCAACATCCAAAATCACATATTAAAATACCATTCATAAAACAATGCTATTAACACATGTAATAAATTTATAATTGTTTACTAATTTTACATACCCCACTGATAGGTGTATTGCAAAAATAAGTAGATTGATTGGTGTACCCAGGGTCAACACTGTGACCCTGCAATTTTATTAAAATAATAAAACTAAATTAGTTAATCTTGCATTTCATAATCAAAATTTAATAAACTAAATTCAATGAACATGTTGAATTTTACCTAACTGTCAATACCATATGCATCATGCAGAATGTTAGCTGCCCTCTCCATCCCCATAGATGCATATAGATTAGGCTGCATAGAAGCATATGGATCTCAGAAGCACCCTCCCCCAGGGTCTAGAGGGTCATAAGAACAAGTGGCTCAAGAAGATTGAAAACATTACATGGCCTCGGCTACCACCTCGAAAACTCCTCGATCATGCTTATACAATGGGGCTAGTGTGGTGGATGACACTCCGAGTCAAGGATGTGATCGCCTACAAAGTCTCTACATCAGCACTCTCCTTTGCAACTACCGGCATCACACTGGCCATTACACCTTAGCTTAGAGGTCGCCTCCTCGGCCATGTAGATCCAAATTCGCAGACCGCCCATCCTCGGTACGACCCCCACCGAACTCCCCATCAGTAAAAATAATTTAGGATTTGGTTCAATACAACCTACAATATAATTCCTAAGAAAATATTGGGGACTTCACGCTATTACATGGTGGGTAATCAAAGACCATATACCATATGTTTATAAAAATGGTTCCTAATCTCGGTGGTGGCACCAATGAATAGAAACCTCTTTTGCATTGAGGGTGATTTTGATTTGTTCTAGTGGTCGAATAGAGAGCACAAATCTCCTTTAGTAATCTTTAAATCTTTTACTTGTTTATATGATAATTTGTCTGCATAATATGCCCTCGATGTTTGCCTCCTATTTTGCCATCCAGATATTTCTTGGGTAATTGCATCTACATTTCTTAACAAATCCTTCAATGAATCTGCTAGATGTATTCTTTCTGTGGTTGAAGAATTTTGATCACTCAACCTACTAATAAGATCCTCAACTTCTTTTCTATTATTTTCAATTTGACTCCTCAAATTTTCTTGAGTGCCAGGAGGGTATTGAGAGAATGGTGGGGGAGGTTGATTTTGTTGTTGAGGCTGATTTTGTTGAGGATTTTGCTCCTCTTGTTGAGGATTTCCTACAAATTAAAAAAAAAATATTCATTTCTAAACTAAAACAAACAAAATCAATTTAAAACTAACAAATTTAAAACAAATACCAAACAATACTTACCTCTTGCATCTCTTTGTCGTCGTGGCGCCATATTTGTGAAGAAATCCAATTGTTGTTGATGAATTTTGAAGAAATCACCTCTCCAAGAATGCGAGCGCGTAAGACAGGGTTTTTGGCCGCGGGCGGAGCTAAAACACAGAAAAAACCAAATGAGAAATGATATTTGGATTCACATTTTTTTTTTTTGCTTTTAAAAAGCCATAACGCGAACGCGTTATAACGAGAACGCATTATAACGTGAACGCGTTATGTCTTTTTTTTTTCTTGTTTGGCCACAAAAGTGCGACCATCTTGGTGCACTTACCTATGTGTCCCCATTCTATGACATGAGACATAAAAAGAACATGACCTAAGTAAGCTTAAGCAACTAGAGTAAAAAGGTGCCTAATAATTAAATAATTAATTAATTAGGAAGTACCTTTTACTCTAACACCCCCCTTTTACCCTTGAAATTGATTGGCTAAGAGGTGACATAGAGCTATAAACTAGAAACCACTATTAGATTAATGATTAGAGGCTTGTAACAAATCAATATTGATTCTTATAGATGTTGGGACAATAAAGTTCCCCCAATTTTCTCCAATTGGAATGATTTCATATCGTTTGTGTGATTATAATTTTAATACCTATTGATCTTTAAAATGGTTTGCTATTGTGTGTTCTTGAATTTGAGAAAATTTTGCTGCTAAATAACATTGTTGGGGCCTATTATATACAAAGGGAAGAAAATTTGACTTCCTTGAAGAGATTCAAATCTTGAGATTATTAATTTTTAATTAAAATATATAATGTTAGATGTTAATTTTCTAATTACATTGTTGGCTCCAACCCCCTTGTAATATTCAGATTAAATTCGAGGGATGTCTCAAATATTGAAGATGATGAATTAGATTTGGTGGATCCAATTTTTATTAATCATATGCAAATACTAAAAATTGTATCAATTGATTGGAGCATAAAAGAGGTTAAAATTATTAATTCCAAAATTGTAGTGGTAATTAAAAGAACTTGAGATTGGGTAGCCAAAAAGACTACGAAAAAATATGCCACAATGCCTCCAAGGTCTCAAGATACTCAGAGACAAGTGAAAAGGAGCCAAGAATAATCATCTTCTACTTCACTACCATATTCTTCTTGTCAAAAGATGATTTCAAGGGGACAAGGGGATGGCTATGAAGATCCTCCAGAGAAAGGAATTTCTTAGAAGACTTGTGAAGGCACTGCTTAGAGAAAGACATGGAAAGGAAAGGAGAAACAAGTAACAAAGGAAGAGGCTATAAATTTTCCTTCATCTCTATCTCAGGCAAGTGGTTCTTCTTTTTCCCATGCCTCTCCCAATTACCCTCCATCAAATGCACCAAAAAAATCACCACATAGGGTAAGCCCTACTGGACCTTATTCCCCCAAAATGCAAATATCTAACACTCCTCTTAGAAGATCTTTTCCTTTTGCATCCCCTAGTACCAAATCTATGAAAACTCCTACTTCCTCTTCCTAGTTAGAGTAGAACCTCTCTAAAAAGAGAAAAATAGTTTAGTTGTGTCTCCCTAATAAGAATGTTGTTATTGCACCACCAAACAACATGAAAACATATCCACTAGTGGATCTTCTACTATCAATTTCACCCACCCAATTAGAATCCACATATCCATGGATGCTCACTAAATTTTGAGGTCTAGTAGGATAACCATGAAAACACAGGGCATACTTAGAAGTACCATGTAAGTACCTAAACACTCTCTTTACTGCACCCCAGTGCATCCATCCAGGATTAGCCATCAACCAACTAAGGACTCCAACTACTTGGGAAATGTTTTTCCTAGTACAAACCATGGCATACATTAAGTTTCCAATAACACTCACATAAGGAACTCTAGTCATAGGTCCTCCATCCCAGTAGGATATTTTGGAAGATCCTCCATAGAAAGCTTCATCCTCCGTACAACCGGAACAACCATCTGTCTGCAAGTAGTCATACTAAATCTCCAACATAGAGTTCAATATTTTCTCTAGCTAATCCAAATCTTTCTATTAACTCTATCACTTATGATCTCAATCCCTAGAATATACCTCACTGCACCCATATCTTTCATCTCAAACTATCTTGAAAACTGAGACTTCAAATCTAAAATCATAGTTTTACCATTCCCAATGAACAACATCTCATCCATATATAGGACAATAATGAGAATGTGACCATTATCAATCTTGTAATAGGCAAAATGGTCTGAATTGGATCTTAAAAATCCCAAGGAAAAAACATAGGTGTCAAAATTTTGGTACAACATCCAAAGAGATTGTTTCAAACCATGCAGATATTTTCTCAACTTGCACACTAGATTCTCTTTTCCTTTCATAATGAAATGCTTTGGATATGACAATAATTTCCTCCTCCAAATCACCATTCACATCTATTTTATCACCTTAAAAGTAAAATTGATAAGAAGAAATAAATAGATATTAGCTTATCTACAAGAGAAAAAATCTCCCCATAATATATTCCCTCCACCTGGGAATATCCATTTGTGACCAACCTTTCCTTACACTTCTCAACACTACCACGATGCACATATTATTTTTGAACACCCACCTTCAACCAATGAATTTTTGTCCTTCACAAAGGTACCAGATCCCATGTAGCATTATTTTTCAATGCATCCATCTCTTCATTCATGGCTTCCATCCAAGAATTTGCATCATGCATACCCATAACCTCTCTAATGGTCCTAGGCTCATCAATGTCAACAATCATAGTAAATAAGCAACTAGAATCCAACATAGAATATCCAAATCTATCTAATTGTTTCCTTTCTTGTATAGACCTCCTCAGCTACTAAGGTTGAGGTTCTTGCTCTTCTTCATATATTTTGGAGCTGCTAGAGCTATCCTCATCATCAGGTCTACAAGAGTACGTAGTTCATCTCTCTTAGGAGTGGGTGGAATTTGAACTACCTCCTTTTGCTTCTCTTCCTTCTCTAGTTGTAGATCAAATGTGGAAGGTTTCAACTCACACAATATCACATTTAAATACTATAGAGCACCTATTCTACAACTAGATCCTAAAGCTTGTACCCTTTCACACCAACACCATAGCCGATGAAGATACACTTTATTGTCTTTCTCTCCAACTTAGATCTTCTCACTTTAGGTACATGATCATATGCCTCACAACCAAAGACTCTTAGATGTATCATTGAGGCCTTCTTTCTAGACCATGCCTCAATGAGTTTTTTTCAACAAGCATAGAAGTAGGAGATCTATTAATCAAATAACATGCAGTGACTAGAACTTCATCCTAGAACTTTTGTTTGAGGCCAACACCACTCAGCATACTACTAGCCCTCTCCATCAATGTTCTTTTTATCCTCATTTCAACTTTATTTTGTTGGGAGGTGTATGGAGTTTTCTTCCTTTGAAGCAATCAATTGACTCACTACATACTTATTTTCTCTAAGTTAGAATTCCTCTCTATGTTTGTTGCATTTAGGTGATGATGCATGGTATATTGAGACAACCTTTCATACCAAGGTCTCCTTACCTTGTTGACTCGGAATTTTTGCTTGAGACTTATGTGCCAACATTATTGTTGTATTATTTTTTCTCTCTATTTAAGCTTTGTATATTTTTTATGCTTTTATGTATATTGAATGTGTATTCTTTGGGTATGATTCATGTATGCTTTGTGTATTCTTTATGTGCACTTTATTGTTTGCT
>VDFB02197689.1:0-12546 GCA_007258455.2 Sequoia sempervirens | reverse complement strand
CCATGGAGGCAACCAGTTTGGATAAACCCGGCAGGCTTTGCTAGTGTTCATATATTAACCTACTAAGATCAGGATGAAGAATAGGGTTTCTCCTGGGATTTTTCTTGCGGTCCTCAAGGCTATTACACATACATTTGTTATTAACATTAAACATTTACTTTACAATATTTTTTGTATTAACAACTTTATAAAAACTAGCGGTTAATACAATCCTTGGATATAAGATTAAAGTTCTTGTGGTCACATCAAATAGGTAGTACCATTGTTTTAAGAAAACATCAAAATTTACAAAGGGGTTGTTTTTTTTGCAATAAGTTTAGCAAAGGGGGATTGTTGATGGTTTTTTTATGCACTTCTCAACACGGGCAGTGTGTAGGTGCACTACCTCTCTTGAAAGACAATCTCCCACAATCAAGTTGTAGAACACTATCCCAAGGTCTCTCGGATGTCAGGTCATGACAGTACTTAGATACCTCGGTAGTTTGATGTGATTTGCTGGAATCACAAGGCGGTCTTACAGAAATACGAAGTATGGGCATAAAACATGAAGTTGGATCTTCGGAAAGGAGTTTTTAATATGTAAGCAGTTATGTCTCGGCTGTAGGTTCAAACAGTAGTTTCAAACTCCGTCTAGTTGTCAGATTTTGCTTTATAATGTGTAATGAGCCTTGGTATTGTTCAGTTTCTAAAGAAAGTTAAAAAAGAGCAAAGGGGAAGAAAAGTTCCTAAGCCTAAAGCTTGCTGCGAACAGTGATAATGGAGTCCCTGCAATGGACAATTCCTTCAAAACAATATCCCACTTAACCAGGGATTTCACAGTATCATGGAAATTGTGCAATCTTCTAAGGGCTGCAGATTTTTATCCTTCATCCACCACATACATGCATGAATTAAAGATAAGTGTTTGGGGCAGCTTAAATCAGGTCCAGGCTAACTTTGCAAAGCTATTTACCTTCAGCAAACAGTGCACGGACTATGATCACCATTAAAGCAGAAATTCATGGACACCAACAAAGATTCCTAAGATTACCTAAATAACATGAATGTACTAACCAAATGGGAAGCAAAGAGATCTAAGCTTAACATCTAATATCGAGAAGTGAATCATCAGACATGAGAGAAAACAAAAGAATGCACCAAGTCAATGCTATCATAAATTTCAACAGATGCCTTACAACAACTCAACCTCTCTTTGCAACCCGAGAGGAGTGCTCTATTTATAGTTTTTCAAAAGTCAAATGAATGGCCAAGATTCATTACAATTGTGTGGCCACGATTCATTACAAAATAGGGTTTCACCTACCCCCAAATAGATTTACAATTAAAAAACATCTTTTGTTTTTTCCCTATTTCGTCATCTAGTGGATGACACTATTTGCATTTTCGTCCTGTAGCTGATTGCTGTTTCTTTGGCTGTAGCTACCTTTTTGGGAGGTCTTCTTCCTTGGCTGGGCTGTTTGGTTGCTCCTCGGAGGCTGTGTGTTCAATATACTTGAGGATTACGGCCTGGAGCTTGTCTACCTCGAGGACCTCGCATCTCAACGCCTGGTAGCTCCATTCCTTGGCATTCTCTTCCAGCCGCTTCCAATCCTCATCATACTTTGAGCCCTGATCTCTGAAGAGCTTTGATCTATCGAAGGCACAGGCAGCGAAACTCAAGAAGTCCGTTGTGATATCTTCGGCTGTCCCGTCCTTCATCCTTTCCTCAAAATATGACCTAACCTTCTCTGCATCCAACTGCACCGTGGGCATATCATGGCCTGTTACCATCTTGAGGTACTCGGCGCATTCCGCTCGGATTTCCTTGATCCATGCAATATCTGGATCCACCCTGCCCTGGATCTGCTCCATCCTCTCTTTGCGGTTGATGAGGTCCCTGCGCCATATGTCAACCAACCAGTGATCCTCCTTCTTCAATTCTAGCCTTTCTTCCCACATGCTTTCTGGCATTTGAAGGATGGCCTCAACCTTCGGGAAGGTAGAGTCGTAGATCGCAGGGAAGCTGGTGCAGAGCTTCTTCGTGCTTTCCAAGGATCGAACTAAGTCCAGGAACTTGTTGATTATCTGCACAGCCAAGCCGATCCCTATGTTTCCGACCTTAGCAACCTGCTGGAACCAGTCCTCCGTGGTCTTCTCTAATTTTTTCCTTCTTTCTAGCTTATCTATCTGCTCCTTAGAGAGTAGCTGTGGCATGGCCATCGAGGTAGTGGGGAGGTCGTCTATTGAAGACCACTGCTGGATGTAGTCAGTTAGGGCAGCAACCTGCGCCATAAGCTCGTCCTTGGTAACCTTGTCTTGTTTAATCAGGTGCACTACCGTGGCCACCGACTCCTCCAGATGTCCGACCTTTTGTTCCCTGGTTGCTATCCCTAAGTTGACCGTGGAGACATTGTAGCTTACTCCGGCTTGGCCAACAGTTGGCGTCGCTATTTGTGCAGCCCGGAAGCCAGAAGCGTCCATGGTTATCCTGGAACGGACCTTAGACTTCTTCTCCTTCTTTGTTGTGGCTAGAGATCGAGCCAAGATGGCTTCCAACCTCGACCTTGGGTCGCTCAGGACAGGAGTAGCCTTTTCAAGTTGTTTTTCCAGCCAGTCGGGCATGGCGGATTTATCCTCGGGTGTACCATGGCTGCCTTCACCCGTCTCAGCCAGAGGCAAGACTTCTGCTTCCCTTTGCCTTTCAAGCTCTTCTTTTTCCCTGGCAACATCCTCCTCCTCGTCGGAGTCTGGATAAAGTACGAGGTGTTTAATGGGTGCCTCAGTGGTCAGTACCTGAATGGGATCCTGTTCTTTGGCTGCCCCTTCTCCTTTCTTCTGTTCAGCAGCCTCGGGTTCTGGACTCTTCACCATGTGGGTCTCAGCCTCAATGATATCCCTTTTTGACTGCTCCTCTTGCGGCTGCCCCTGCTCACCACGCAGCGACCGTTCTGTCTCCTCCCCAACATTTTTAGGCTGCTGAGCCAACTCTTCTTCCTCGTCCTCAGAGAAGACCCGAATAACTTCCTTGGCATCCGAGCCATCCTCTCCGTCCCCGCCCTCAGAAGAGTCTGTCTCTTCTTCCTCGTAGGAAACCTTGTCGATGGTTCTATGCACAAATTCAGGTTGCTCATAATAATCATCGGCCTCCTCCTCGACAGGCTTGGAAGCCTCCCGTTCCAGTTCATCCATCTCCTTGGAAATCTGCATTGTGGCCTCCATGGCCGGCGGACCTGTTGGTGGTTGCGAAGGCTGAGATGTTGCAAGGGCCTGGGCCAGGGCTGCTTGGAGAGCGGGGTCCATTAGGAGTTGCGAGAGCTCAGGAGGAAGACTCTGCAGGTGCCGTGTAATGTCCTCGGGCACGCTAGAAAGGGGAAAAGGCGATGGTATTGTTACCAGAGGCAGGGAGGTGATGGGGGACATGGGGGCAGCAGAGGAAGGGGACGTAGTCATGCTCGAGGAAGAGTCGATATTGATTATGGACCCGGCCGGGGGCGAAGAAGCAAGGTGGATAGAAATGTCCACCGCCGGTGGAGATGAGGCGATTGCGGCCTGAGAGGCGGGCAGCGCACCAGTTGAGGGAGGAAGGAGCAAGGGGGGCTGCGTCTCTGTTATAGTCATTGTCTGCTTGAGTCTTTTGGGCGATGAACCTTCCGTGCCCCTTGCTATTTGCTCTTTGGGGTCCGCAGACTGTGTTGTTTCTGCTTCTTTCCTCTTCTGGGACCTGGTGATAGGGGGAGACTTGGAAGTCTCACCAGCTGATGGGGAGGCGGCAACGTCCTCCGTGGCGCTTGGCTCACTTTTGAGAGCTTCATATGTTAGGGTCACCCCCTGTCGTTTCAATTGTGCCACCTGCCCATCAACCCACTCCTTTGTGCGAGCTATGATTGGCTGCGTGATGGTATCTAGGTCCTCGACCTCTTGCTCGTCCCAGTCGATGGAGGGGATTGTCAGGTTGGCAACCGCAGGGTACCTCGGGTGCACAAGGGTGGATTCATCCTCCTCAAGCTGATCAGGTACTGGAAATAACTGCACCCTCTTCAAAAATTGTATTGTCATCCGCATGTAGTGTCTCTTGCGAACCTCCTTATCATCCCCACAATCCGCCCAGAAATCTTCAACATGGTACTGGTGGGCGTATGCCGGCCCTAGCACCTTCCTGACGTGGCCGTGGGGGTCCATTCATGGGCGAGCCGTGTACCATTCAAAGTTATACTCTTTGAGTTCCTTTTCTGAGTTGCCGGCGCATTGAGATGTTTGCAATCGATAGAGGCCTTGGCCGAGGGTCATGGGATAAGCGATCCCTGCTACGTGTTTCTGGCTGAAGACTGCTTGAATATGTTGGAGCTGCCGGGAAAGTTCCAGGAGAATGATCCAGTCGTTCGGGTATCTTGGTAGCCTGTTTGGCCGTTCCGTGAATCCCTGGGCACGGATGTAGGTGAACTTAGGGAACTGAATGTATAAGAAGGCATACTCCTTCAGGAGTGCCCTGGCGCTGTGAGACACCCTTCTCTCGAAGTCCCCAGCCACCAATCTGATAATGTGGCCTATGAAGGCATCATTGACCCAGCAGTACTCCTTCTTGAAGTAGCGGTATTGTAGCTGAGGATACCGGTCAAAAGGCTTGAGCCCTCGTTTGTGATCCCCATCTGGCGCCGTGAAGAGTCCACTATACTGTCTCTGACCTGCCAAGGAGTACACTAGGTATGAGGTCATGTAGAACTTGTTACTTTTCTTGACATTCACGAACTGCTCATGGAAGCAGTTGCTGATAATACTCCCCCAGTCGAACGAGCTCTTGGTCTTCACGTCCTCGCCTCCCCGTATGATTTGCTCAATATAGTAAGCCATCCACTCCTGGAAGTAGGCGGCTGCTGGGAGGCCCATGACCCTGCTTAGCATGGTTACCAGGTCATGATAATCCTCTTGAAAATCGCTGCGGAACAGCTCTTGGGGGACCTTTGCTGCGCTGCCCTGTTTTTCCTTTAACCAGTAAATGTTGATTGACTTCTTGATGCCCAATGGATTGGCATCCCACGCTGTCTGCAATTGCTCTAAAGTGGGGACGTGCATATGTGGGAATGTAGGAATGTGGAATGTTTTTGTAATTCCTTCCGGAGACATGTCGGTAAGGATATTCCCTTCTTTGTCCACGATCGTTCGCGTGTCCGTCTGGTAGGCTTCTCGGCAAGCCATTACTAGCTCAGGTGCTATCAGAGAGGGAGGGAAGCCGGCAGCTTTGGCAATTCCACTTTGGCGTATCAATCGGGCATTCTTTGTTCTAGGGTCGACCTTGACCCTCTGGGTGAACTCATCTATGTCCACCTGGCCTATATTAGTGTCCGAGATCTCCTTCCAGTCAGTCGAGACCTTTGACTGGATCGGCTTACCTTGAAATTGAAACTTCATTTGGTCTTTGTCGTCTTTCCCACGAGCAGCCCTCCCGGATTTCTTACCCTTGTCCTTTTCGGTAGAGGCCCCCGAAGTCCCTGCGGCCGATTCCATATATCCTGCAGGCAAGGGCAAAGTTAGCACAAGAAACACCAATAACGTTAATGTTAGTCCGTTTTGTGGGTATATTATATAACTAACCATTCACATGCATCATAAACTTAATTCTCAGACGATACCGATTTCATTTTAGGGCAAATGAGCAATCCGGGCCCGGAGGGCCGGACTTCCCTGACAAAAATGCTGCCAGGAAGGGCAAACATGCACGAAAGCTCCCGGAGACCCCCGCTGGCCAAATTTCGATGTTCTAAGAGACCCATGATGAAGAATGGCATGATTTAGGACGTGGGTCGAAATCAGATTTTCAATTTGGATTGATTTGGGTCGATTTAGGGAACTCCGGGGGTTTCAGGCCGGAAGGCAGTCAACCGAAGGAAGCCGGCGGCGGCGGACACCAGACGGAAGTCCGGAGGCGGAAGCCCGGATGCCGGAACCCGGGAATGAAAAGGTCGGCCGTCATCAGGTTTGGTTTCACAGTTTTATACCAGAGGGTATTCGGGGCACCGGAACCCGGAGGTCGAGACGCTGCTAGCTGACGGCCGCCGTGTAATTTTGATTGTTTCAAACGGCGGCGGAGAGAAGACTACTGGAGTCCGGAAGACGGGACGGCATGAGGAATAGGCTGCAACACTTACTTGTTGATGATTTGCACAGCGGCGGCGAAAGGGGAACCGGGATCCGGAGATCGGAAAGACAGGAGACACCGGCCGCCGCAAATGAATAGGCTGCGACGACGAAGAGGCAACCGGGGTCCGAGACACGGGGCGCCGTTGGTGGACGGCCGCCGGGGATCCCCATGTACGCACGAGTGACAGCGGCAACGAAGGATGGACCGGGACCCGGAAGGCGGCCCGATGCGCCCCGACGGCCGCCGCAAGATGTTTGCTCTGGTCAAAACGGCGGCGACGAAGGACATCCCGGAGTCCGAAGGTCGGGAAGCCGGCAGGGTTCCGCTGTGAGCAGTGGCGGAACCGTCACGGAGTTCCGGACTAACTTCCAGACGCCGGGCCCAAGGCTCCGGGACGCGAACAGGGATAGCCTAAGACCTTATGTTAAACGGGCAGAAATTCACAAGGCAAATGATCGAAAACCCGAGGCCCGGAGGGCCGACCACCGCGGGTCTATGGCTTGATCTTTGATGGCGACGGAGGGCTGGGGTTCATGTCACTCGCGGCGAAGAACACCCGCGACACGGACAAGTCCCGGGAGACGAAAATGGCGATTCCGACGGGGCTGCGGAAAATTTAAGGATATGGGTTTGGTGCGCAATGCAGAGAGTGTTCATTTTATGCAATTTAATTTGGTTGCTCAATTCATTTAAATCCTCAAACTGATCGAAAATAACGGGAGAGCGAACGAGGATGGCCTACCTCCAACTCGCTAAGCGGGATGATGATGGGATCCACCGGGAGAGTTGACGGAACGATGCTGGGGTCGATGATCGCGATGGTGCAGTTTGCAGTGGGCTCCAATTCGGTCGCTGCTCCAATCCGCTAAAATTTGCAAGTTAAAATGACAGTGGCGGGCCTCGGTTTATATACCCCATCGGTCATTAATGGTCGCAATTAATGCTCGTACGATCGCGCCTGAAGTTGGTAAGATTCAAATTTTGAGTCGGCGGTGGCGGACAAGGCTTCGGGATCCGGAACGTGGGAGGCAGCGGAACAACGGCCGCTGACTGAATTTT
This sequence comes from Sequoia sempervirens, assembly GCA_007258455.2. NCBI lineage: Eukaryota > Viridiplantae > Streptophyta > Pinopsida > Cupressales > Cupressaceae > Sequoia > Sequoia sempervirens. The sequence continues at coordinate 5,372 of VDFB02197689.1, read as the reverse complement.
GGTGACTTCGGACGGTGGTGGCGAAGGAACGGCCGGGCTCCGGATGGCGGAGTGCAGTGAAGAGTTCGCCGCCGTTAGATTTTGCACTTTGTTTGAACGGCGGTGGCGAAAGGGACCACGGGGCCCGGAGGGCGGGCGGCCGAGGGGTGATGGCCGTCGCGGACGGCAATCACGGGACGGAAGTCCGGGCGTGGAATTCCAGCTCCCGGGGCCCGAAGGAGCAGGGGTCGGCCGGGAAACCCCCCGAATAGCCACGAACGGCCAACGGCTGGGCAGGTTCCGGAGGGCGGAAAGATGTTTCAGAAACGCCGCCGGGGCGGCAAATGCAGGAGGGAAACCTGAAAGGGGAACTCCGGAGGCCCGGGCCCGAAGGGGCGCAGGGCCGCCCCAAAGCCCGAATGGCCTAAGGACCCCACAAGGCCCCGGAGGGCACCAAAATTTAAAGGGGGGAACCACGGTCGATCTTAGGATGAAACTTTAGGCTAATACCGACCATGCAAAACGTCAAAAAAAAGAGGGGCACGCAAAACGAGGCGGCCCCGACAGACCCAACAAGGCAAAAGGAAAAGAGGGTCCCCGTTCTGAACGGGGTGTGTGTGCTGAGGGCACAACAAATGGCGACTCCGCTGGAGAACGCTCTAGAACTTTCTAGGGATAAATATTCATTCAGGACCCAGAATCTCTGGTTTCGCAGACCAGAAGCGGTTTCCAAGGATGAATCCGGGAGAGCGAGACCCTTAATTGGGTCAGCTTATATGACATCTCGAAAGTGTGTGTAGAGTGAGTTCATTCCTTTCCTAGGGATAGTAACCAAGGTTATTACTTGAACCAAGTGAGCTACATAAGTTGTCTAACACCAAAAGTAACCTGGACATTGCCCCGCTGCCAGTCAGGCGTCCATAGCCCCGGTGGAGTTGTCGCTACAATCTCATGGATATTGCTCTACTGCCGGCCGGGCGTCCATAGCCCCGGTAGAGTTATCCGAACACCCATACGGTCGTTTATTTTCTTTTTTCATGTTTTCTTTTCTCTTCTTTTTACTTTGATATTTCATTTCCCTTGTACCATTTAGCTCGACCGGGTAAGCATTGAAGCCTACAATAGGTTTGAGACTGCAGTGGTCACTGGAGTAGAATTTAGGATTTTTTACTCACTTGGGTGTCGTGACAACCATAGCACGGTCCTTCAGAATTATTTATTATGTAATTTGTGCGAGATCCGAGATGTGGGTAAGAAGATCCGGCGAAGGGTCAAGTTCTGAGCAAAATTCAGACAGGGAAATCATTCACGGACAGCTCTGCAAAGACCGATAGTCTAGAGTGAATGTTTAGCCAGAGAACACAAAGAACGGACAGCAGAGTGAACCGCTTGTTAGGCAAGCACGGCCACCACAAAGGAGCGGGAAACCTCTCTCCAAACAAAATCGCCGGGAGGGAGAAAGCAAACAACGACGTGAGCAAAACGCAACAAGCAAGAAAGCAACTATTCTAACCTATGCACAGGTATTTACAGCGAGGAGCTCAAAGGAGCTCAAGCTTGGAAGTAATGCTTAAGGTGCTGCCCGTTGATCGGCAACGGGACGTTTTCACCAGTTAAGTTTTTCAAGCGGAAGGCATTATCTCCCAAAATCTCAGCTATCTGAAAGGGGCCAAGCCAGAGCTTGTCGAATTTATTGTGTCCCCCTTTCTTTTCATGGGCCTTGTCCCAATATAGGACCAAATCTGCAATCCTAAAGGCCTTAATTTTGGCTCGGCGGTCGAACCATCTCTTCACTACGCCCTGATGCTTGGCGAAATTTTCTATTGCGCGGTCTCGGACTTCCTCTAAATGTAAAAGTTCAGCTAAACGAGCCTCCCTACGATCTCCTCCTTCATAAAAGTCGTTGATGAATTGAAGAGTCAGAATTTTCAGGTGGATGGGGAATATTGGCTCAAGACCATAGACAAGGTGGAACGGGGAATCACCAAGGGCAGCTTTATGGCGGGTGCGATCAGCCCAAAGGGCGAAACGGAGCTGGGTATGCCAGTCCTTGGGATTCCTATCTAGCAGCCTTTTGATCATGGTAATCAAATTCTTGTTTGTGGACTCGGCAAGGCCATTGCCCTGAGGGTAGTAATTGGATGAAAATTTGAGGGCAGTCCCATAGTCAAACGCCCAGCTAGCAAATTTTAAAGAAGCGAAGGCAGGTCCATTGTCACATACTAGAGCATACGGACAACCAAAGCGATTTAAAATAAAACTTTCTAAGAAATCGGTAACTACTTCAGTTGTACAATGCTTACAAACTGTGCTTTAGTCCATCTAGTACAATAATGTTGTGGTTAAAATTATGCAGAGTGTCATGAGATGATGGAGAACACAGGGCCAGTGAAGTCGAGACCCAGCATGTAAAGGCCTTACACTCCAACCGCAGTGCGATGGAATATCATTTCCTTTCACAGTGGCGGGTGCAGCACGTGTATGGCATGAGCAGGACATGGCCATGGGCATCTTTGAAGACAGTTGGCCAGTAGTACCCTGCCCTTAATATCTGATGGGCCGTAGAAGAACCCGATCCATGGCCTGTACCAAACTTATCGTGAAACTCCCTCAAAACATGTTCCGCTTCCTCCTTGTCGAGGCATCTTAGATAAACGCCCTCATGATTCTTCTTATAGAGAATGGACCCTTGTAACATATAACCGTTGCTTTTCAATCTGAGGGCCCTCTTCTGAACTCCTTGCAAATGCGACAGACACTTATGATTAAGCAAAAAATAAACGACGTCTTGATACCACTCTCCTAGGGAGACATCTTCAAGCTGATATTGCTGCATTGTGAGTTCAGGTTCGGCCTCTGTTGTTGTTTCGGCCATTATGCGGGTGAGTGCCTGCCCTCTTACCAATTTCATTGGTTGGATCTCCATATCATATTCTTAGAGTAGGGTGACCCACTTGGCCCTCCGTTCGCCCAACTCATTTTGCATGAGAAGCGTTTTGACTGCTGGGTCAGGGACGATTGCAAACACCTTGTTGCGTAGAATGTAATGTCTAAATTTCTTTACTCCCCTAACGAGAGCGTACGCCTGCTTTTCTATGTTGTGGTAGCGCAATTCAACATCTTTGAGGGGTGCGCTCATGAAGGTGATAGGATGCTCATTTCCTTCGTCATCCTTTTGGGTCAACATACTGGCACAAGAATGCTCCGAAGAAAATGAATAAATGTAGAACGGCTTCAAATAATCTGGACTGACCAACACAGGCGCCTCAGCAATGGCTCGTTTGATCTCCTCAAAGGATTGTTTGGCCTCTGGTGTCCACTCAACTTTGGCGTCCTGCTTGAGCATAGCATTGAGAGGTTTGACTATTTCCGCGAAGCCGGTAATGAATATTTGGACGAAATTAATCTTTCTGAAGAAAGACTTTAATTCCTTTTTGCTGCCCGGGGGCTGAATCTTGAGTAGTGACTCAATGCGCTCAGGATCAATGGAGATTCCCTGCTCTGAGATGATGTGCCCGAGTAGTCTGCCTTCGGTCACTCCAAAAATGCACTTCTTGGGGTTGAGAGAAACCCTGAATTCCCGACATCTCTGAAATACTTTGCATAGGTCGGAGACGTGATCACCTCGCTTCTTGGAGAATACGGTCAGATCATCCATATAGATGATTATACATTTGCCGATCAGGTCCTTGAAAGTGATATCCATGGCGCGTTGGAAAGTGGTGCCGGCGTTGATGAGCCCAAACGACATTCTCCTATACGCAAATGTCCCCCACTTAGTGGTGAACACAGTCTTATGGCGATCCTCGTATTGTACCATTACTTGATTATACCCGGAGTATCTGTCGAGGAACGACATCATCTGGGAGCCGTTGACAATTTGCAGCACTTCATCCAGTGAAGGCACCAGATAGTTGTCCTTTTCTGAGGCGCGGTTGAGATTGCGGAAATCCACACATAATCTGATCTCTCCATTCTTTTTCCTGACCGAGACCAAGTTAGCCACCCAAGTGGAATGCCTAACGGGAAAGATGATCCTTGCTGAAAGTAATTTCTGCACCTCCTTGTAAACAATAGGTTCTAGCAGGGCATTAATAGGGCGCTGCCGCTGACGGAATGGCCTCACCTCAGTCTTTAGAGGGATGGTATGCGTGATGACAGATGTGTCGTATGTTTTCAAGTCTTCGTAACTCCATGCCACCACGTTAGGATATCTGCGCAAGGCATCCGTGATTCCCCTCTTCTCTTCGGGCGTGCATATCTTTCCAATGAAAACATTCTTGGTATCCTCGGCCGTTCCTAAGTTGTGAGCGTTGCACTGGCTGCTTATAGTCTCCTTTTTCGTTTGCCGGTCTTGATCCCTGATCTGATCCAAATCGAATACACGCTCTAGCTGAACCATGCCTCTGGGGATCGTGTTGGTTTTCAGATTGATAACCCCTTCTATGTCTAATTCAGCCTCCTGTGGATCAGCTTCATCGATTATTTGGGCAGCAAAGACGTCGGAGCTTGTGATGAATTGGAGTATATGCTTATCATCATTAAAGACCTGCAGGTGGGTGACATTGTCCGGGACCGACGGCGTAGATGCCAACTCAACAGTGAACTTCTTAAGCCCTGACAAAGAAAGGGGCTGTAACGTGTTGGCTGCATGGGCTAAGGCATCAGTTGTGCGATTCTGAGCACGAGGGATCAGTTGTATGTTGACCGCATCTAGGCCCTCTAAGAGATCCCACACCCTGTGTCTATAGTTGGCGAGTCTTCGATCATGGCAGGAGTACAACTTCCTGACCTGCTTAACCACAAGTGCGGAATCCCCGAAGATTTGCAGTACTTTCACATTCTTCCTCAAGGCCATAAGAAGACCAAGGACCAAAGCCTCATACTCTGCCACGTTATTGGTGCAATAAAACTGCAATCGATGGGCAGCGAGGAATGTCTTACCCGTTGGACTGATGAGTTCGATTCCTGCTCCAGCTCCTTGTCTTGACTTTGATCCATCAAACCGGAGCGTCCAGCACTCAGAGGATTCCTTATCTTCGGGTTTGATTGAGTCTTCGTTCTCTTTTGGCTGGGCAGCGGGCCTAGTGACCTTAGGAAGGCTTTCCGGGTCGAGGCAACGATCGGCAGGTGATCTTGGTGGTGCCTCCTTTGGTGTTTCCGTCGGAGGAGCAGCAGCTTTCTTAACCTGCTCCACTGCTGCTTGGCACAAGCAACAGTCGAACTCGGAGTGAGCAGCGTTGTGGACCCTACACGAATTCGGCAATAATAGGTCTTGGAAATTCATTCTAGCTCCTAGGCTGAGCTGATCTCTTGCGCATTTTCCCATAAACTCTTGGAAGCCATCGAGCAATCCCCAGTCGTCACTTTGAACCGGCTCGTCATCAGCTTCT
>VDFB02197686.1:0-25295 GCA_007258455.2 Sequoia sempervirens | reverse complement strand
ATTTATTTATAGCTAGAATACCACTTGAAGCGACTAAGAATTATCCTTTTGGCGTGGCAACCAAAAAGGAAACCATAGTACAAGTAATAATGGATTAAAATATCTACTATCCCATATTATGTAGACTAAATCATTGAAGAATTTTTTAAGGAGTTAAGGGAAATTATTAAAATCAAGTGGCCATACAAAGGGAAGAAGATTGTAAGGAATATATCTCATTTTAGAACAAAGCACTAGATAAGAATTTGGAAATAAATTTCAAAATTATAGATTCAAATAGAAGTTATTGTTACCTATTTTTCACTACAAGCTCAAACAAGTGGAGCTGAATTCAATTCATCATTGAGAGGTACTAAGAATTTCAAATTTTGCTGCTAAAGTATTCATTATCCATCACAAAGAATCAGATTACATTTGATTTTCAGATTTATTATGCAAGTACTTGTAACAGAAAATTGGACATTTGCGTAACAAATGCTATTTTATTCATATTGTAAAAATCAAGGTCCCACACATGCTATGGGAGTAGCTTAATATGATTTACAAAATCAAATGATAGGTACAAAATAAAATTGTATACTACACAATTATTGATAATGTAAACATAGAAAGGAGGATGGTTCATCATTTCCTGTAATGATGAAGCCATCGATGCTTGTTATCTTTGAGTAGTTCTGTCGAAGCTCTTCGGTCTCCTTCGACTCCAGTCTCCTTGAGTTTTTTCCAGGATAAACGAAGATGATGTTAGAGATTTACTCTAACTAATGATGAATCAAGATCAATCCTATGCCTACATTACCAATAGAAATATAACATACATTCAATTAGGTATTTATCAGATGATTTCATTGTTCAAAAGAAAACAAAATTCAATGGAATCTTTTAGCTTGAATTATTTTGTTAATTTGTATGTTCAATGTGCAATAATTTTCATAAATGATTCAACATTATAGTTGTGGGGTAATATGTAGCTCCCATAAGGGTCAAGCTCAACAACGATGAAAGTACGGTTCCCATAAACATCAAAGGGGTAGTCACATTATGCATTCATTTAATAAACAATAGAAGAAACTTACATAAGTCTTAAGCATAGAAAGAAAAGGATATTCCCTCTTTGTTATTCTCAAGGAGTTCCAAAGCAGTGGAAACATAGGAAATAATCAAGCAGACAAGTCATATACTGCCCTGGATAGAGAGTAGAAGACACCATGCACTGGAGTAGTCAAATCAAGAGCAAGAGATAATTGCATATATTCAAGAAATGATCAATGCAAGAGATGAGAAGTAAAATGCAATTGTTTTAAACCTCATTTCATTTTTAGTAATGCAAAATGGGCATAAAATCATGTGGAGCAGATCTTTTGAGTCATCAATTTGGTGAAGGTTTGGTGGCAACCCAGGGTCATTGTAATGTACACTAGAAGTAGTATGACAGTGCTTTAGAGCATAATGGAATACAATCAGTAGAGTAACATTAACAATGCAAAGGTGCTTCAGTATTCACTAACCTGCTAGGTAACACAATTGTTGAAGTATCAAACAAGTACTTTATAGTGAATGAAGTACATAATGCAAAGAACTATGGTTTTGAGGGCAGACTTGTCATGACAGTGATGAAGAGTAATCTTAAAATGCTAGGGACTTCAATATTATAGCCATGATAGTCACAAATGGATTGTCAATATAATTAGACAAGGAGGGTAGCCATGGCTAAATACAAAAGCTCTGATTGTTAAAAAAAAAAACAAATTTTAGTGGTTGTCACCTTTTTAATCACAATTAGTTTTGTTCACTATGTGAATATAGAATAAATGAGGTTATTTTAGCTTGTACATGTTTTCAAAAATACCTAGAGCATTAGAAGAAATAAAGGCTGCAACCATGATATACATGAGGGTTTCATATTTTTTCAGAAAATAATATACTAAATGCCAAGTTTTCATTATTGTTTACTGTGGGTCTAGCTTAAATCAAATGTTTTATCATCAGAAAGAGAGATAGCTGCAGCCAAAGGTTGGAAAAGAGTTCCCAAAATGATAAGTCACCTGCTACAAAATGAGCTCCAAGGCTCGAATAGAACATATTCAACAATAAAATACATGAATCAAACTTATCCATTGCTTGCTGTGGGAGGAATACATTAAAAGCCATGGCATATATATATATAAGCTTCAGGAAATACACTCATGGTGGCCACCATAACACAAAAAGTAGTAAAATTATTACTAGATGGAGGCTCAAAATACAAATATTTAACAAAGGCTTACTTTTTCATTTTGTTTCCAGGCACAAAAAATCGGCTAAAATAATGCAAAAAATCCACAGTTCTAAGCTGTAACAAAGTCTTCCATGTCGGCCATAGCTTCTTTCAAAGCTTTCTCACCAAGAAATAAAGCCTCAAATTTCAAACCAAAATGCCCAGGTCGATTCACATATGGCAGCCATAACAGAGAATAAAAGCATAGAGACACAAAAATACAAAAAAATGTGTTAGAAATATGTGTGTAGCCTTGGCTGTGGAAGCCATGAATTGACCAAAAATGAAGAGGGTTATGACTTACCATGCATTACTTGATGGAAATATTCAACAAACCATCGAAAATAGTAAAATATGGTGAATAATCAAGCTTACAGAGACTCTATTCCATGGTAGGTAGATGAAATCCTCAACTATGGCGGCACAACAATAGAGTATCTCTAGAGAGTGCAAAATGAGGAATGAAGAAAACATCTAGGGTTCGAGTGTTTTGACTCGTGCCCTAACTCGAATGGGAGAATTTTGACTTGTGCTTTTGCATGATTAAAATTATTTCATTTGAAAATTATTCCCCATAGTTTTGAATTATTAAGTCATATAGCCTAATGATGTGAGGGGCCTGAGAAGTTTGAAGTTTGACTTCAAAAGTATCTTTTGAATTTAAAACATAGAGTTTACCTTCACTTAGAATTTATTGCATGGAGTTTAAATAAAAATTGCAATGTAATTAAATGTTAAGGTAATTTTTCACTAATTACCAAGTAATATTCAACATGTAGTAAATAAAGGTGGATTTAATTGATATTAAATATTAAGATAATCATTGAATGATTTCTCTTAATATTTAATTAAATTAATGCCTTTTCCAAAGGAAAATCCATGCAATTAAGTGAAAGCCAACTAAAGATAAATATAGGTAGTTTTCATTATGAGTTTGAGTTTTTACTTCCAATCAAAGTGAAGATAATTCTTCAGTTGTCATATTTTCATGCCACCTTTAGAGGATTTTTCTAGAGGTTTTGTGATAGATTGCATGGAATTATGACTTGACATGAGTTGTACATGGATTAGAAGTAGTCTGGATACTTGTTCTTGCTGTTATCATCAATTATGTGACTTCCTTTCATGCATTTTCATGTTTGCTCATGGGAGACTTTTACGAGGTGTCTTTTACATGTTTTGGCCCACATTATCAGGGATTTTCAGTGCAATTTGATTTCTCTATAGTTTAGTTATGAGTTGATGGCTATTTTGAGACTAAGTTCACTCATTTTTACATGAGTTTGGGCTGTTTTTATCAGAATTTTCTCTCCTGCTCGGGATTTGCCTTGGAGTTATCATTTTTACACTAAAATTGACTTCTAGTTTCATCTTCATGCCTTTGAGAGGCTTATTGTATATATTGGAAAAAATTTAGTCTTTTTCCTCTAGTTCTTGTTTTCTGCCTTTGTGTTATGCAAAGAAGACTATCTTGTAACTCAACATTTTAGATTTAATATAGTTTTACAGCTTTACAGGTTATCATTTTTGCATAGTTTTTTTCCTTCATGATATTAATTGAAATAGAGTTCACCTTTCCAATTTTGAAGGTGTTTTCATAATGTTTAAATAATTTGATGCAATTTTTATAAGTTTCATTTTCAAAACCTTCAAATTTCTGTCTTGTTTACACATGCATATACACAAGTGCAGTTCTTCATAGGTCATTAATTGTGCTCAAAATTTGTTTTCTTTTTCCTTTAATTTGTGAAAAATCATTTTTTTCCTTAGTAGGAAAAGAATAGATGCAACTTTTTAATGAATTATTCATATGTTCAAAGTGTTCAAATTGGACTATGTTAATAATTTTTCCTGAAGATATAAGTTGTGGATCATTCTTATTCTACAAGTTTACCATCATTTAGGTGCATCACTAAGGTTTTAATTTTAGTTCATGCATTTAGTTCAATCCTTCTTACCCTTTTCTCAAAAAAAATCATTCAAGTACCTAATTGATCATCATATAGGAACCAACCTAGAATTTGGAGGTCTATCTTCGCCATAGGAATACCCACAGCTTGAAGATAGTTGCCATGTTTCAATAGATTGTTGAATTTAACCATTCAAGCATTCAGGTGCAATTTGTTTGACAACATTTATATGCAAAAGATGTTACATAGTAGTTCAATGTGCCCATAATATAAGTATTTATATTAGGAAATTGTAAGAGTAAGAGCCTAAGGAGACCACTTTATCACCATCTCCATTCCATAGACAAGATATGTACCTCAACAACTATTGAAAGAAAAAAATGTACTTAAAGGAATTTAGGAGTGAAAAGAAGAAGAGAAACGAGCCAAACAAGTACTAGAGGCAGTGGAAACTAACATTGTGAACACTCTTCAAAAGGAAATGGGGGGATAAAAGGGAAACAACTAGGAAAAAATAAAGAAATAGATAAATTAGGCCACATGCAACAATAATAGAGGAATGGTTGGAAATATTTGGTAAGACAAGTCAAGAAGCTATAATATAGTTGAAATAGTGTCTCCTCATTAGACTAAATTGCATGAATTGGCTACAAATCACTATGTCACAAAAGGTTCAAATAGATACCTTTGGAGACCCAACATTTGTAACTCTCACATAACTGCAATATCATAAATGATTTAGATGGATCACAACATCAACAATTGAGAAACCTCCAATCACAACAAAATTAATTGAACAAATAAAAAAAAAAAATTATAGCATAGCCATAAATGAAGGAGTTGGAGCTAGAATTAAAAATACACCTATATTGTTATTGCAATAACCACCCTAGATTTTTTGTTTTTAACAATGCAAAAACTCAACTGAACATACCAAACTAGATACAAGTGGTGTATCATAAGTTTTGATATAGAAATTTCAACATTCATGCAACTATTATTATAAATGTTATGACGAATAATCAATCCAAATATTTACCAATACATGATATATGAATATAAAATTCCCACAAGATAAATAAATACCTTAAATGGGAGATAATACTAACTATTGTAAGTTTGATTTTTCTAGGATTAACTATTACAAGTTTCAAACAATAGGGTATTCACTCAAAAAATATCATTTATCTTCAAACCCAACTCACCAACAACCCCATGCTCAACAACTTCACCCACCACTTCTAAACACTCATAGAAAGGAACTTGCAAGTTTGATAAGGGTCCACAATCATGTTGTTATACTTAAAAAAATAGGAATATTTTCCCAAAAATCTTCAAAACTCACTTCAACATACCCCCAAAGTGTCACAAGTTGAATGACCACCAAGTAATGCAACTCCCAAAAGCACCAAACTTACTTGAAGCATGAAAAATCCAACTATAAATGTATATTAGATAGGTGCAAGTCTAAACCACCTTGTTTGTAGGTTGTGCAACCTACTTAATGTATTTAAACAACAACAAACCCACTTTGAACTTCTGTTATCAGCTTCCTAACATGGGTGAGTGTAGGATCAAGGGGGTCCAAAAAGTGGCTGACGACTTATTTTTATCCAAATTTGATGAAACAAAAAGGGTTTATTGAGAAAATTATCAGCTTTCCACCAATACATGATATATAGGTTATTTGGAATTAAATAGATAATTATTATTGATTTTCTATATGCATTCTGACTAAAATCTTGATTGATAGGCTGATTGAAAAAACATCTATAATTCTTAAACAATTTATCATTTTTGAATTTGAAAGATGCAACACATTCTATGCTTCCCATACTATAGGATTAAAAAAAATGAAAAAATTAATTTCATAAATCTTTGACCAAGTTATGGTGGTCAGAGAAACAAGTTTAAATTATATTTTTAAATTTTTTTTAATAAAAAATCATAACTAATTATTTAGTTGCAAAAAAATTACAAAAAAAATGTGGCACATCTAGACATGTTTCCTCTACTTATATTGAAAGTTTAAAAAAATTACATTATTTTTTTAGACTTGTACTTAGGTTGGTCAGACATACACCTGCTTTTTGTTTTTTCTTGAAAATTTAGTAATACTGCGTTAAAATTTTGAATTTTCACAAAATAGATTTACTTTTTTCCAAAAAAGGAATAGTATCTTAGATGTACTACATTCAATTTTCTACAAATTTTGTTCTTACATATTTCTCAAATTATGTCAATAACTTATTCAAATTTTTATGTGAAGTTTCTAAACTTTGCTTTTCTAAATTTTTATTGCCACTTAAGGGCCTAGTTTGGACCCCCATGACCCTTCACTAACCCACATCCAAGTGCCACCAAACAACAATAAAATCACCTTAAAATGCCAGAAATTTACTCCTAACTTCACACCATGCATCTAGGAGTTCCTATTTTGTAACATGGCCTCTTTGGGAAATCAAGGTATTTGAAAATTTTCTCAAAAATCACCCTAAAAGGGTCACCTAGCAATGAAAAACTCAAATAACACAACCTTTTTATGACTTTAAATACCTAATACAACCTTCCTTACAAGAAATGAGTGGTACTGCTAGCTAGGGCAAGCACCAAACCCTTAAATTGTACAACCAACACTAACTAATCTAAAAAATGCATCAAAGACACACCAAAATCTCTAAAAAAATTACACTAAATTACTCCCAAAAATCTACAAGTCAGAACACTTCAAAAATCTTCATTTGAAACCCCCAAAACTACAAATTTATTATGCACACTAGGGATTCCTATATATAACCACTCCAACTAGCTAGGAATTATCTCTCAAATTGGTTTTGGCACCAAATCCAACTAGTGGTTAGAGTAAACTATACAACCAACACTAACTAATCTGAAAATGCATCAAACACACACCAAAATCTCTAAAAAAATTACACTAAATCACTCCCAAAAATATGCAAGTCAAAACACTTCAAAAAGCTTCATTCCAAACCCCAAAAATTGCAAATTCATTATGCACACTAGGGATTCCTAAATATAACCATTCTAACTAGCTAGGAATTATCTCTCAAACTGATTTTGGCACTAAATCCAACTAATAGTTAGAGTGGTGGACAAACATTATTTTACTCTTTATTCTTGGCTTTGTACTAAACAAGTGAATTGTAAATGGATCCCACTTGACAAATAAGGTGGACTCCATCTTTTAAGGTCTTTGATCTATAGTTTAGATGTAGTTAGATGGATTGCACAACAAATGTAGCTTCACACATATAATTCTTATTTTAGTTGTTAGTTAAAGTGTTATTTTAGTAGCTAAGTTTAGTTAAATTAATTTTTGTAGCTATAATTTCATATTTGGATTAGTGAACAATCCCTCTTTTTCTCTATAAAAGGAACTTTTGAATATTGTAAAGGAGCTTCCTTTTTTATACCGAATTTTGATATTGAGATAGTACCTAGTTTATTTTCATAATATTTTTAGAAAGAACTTTTGGAAGGAAGCAATCAAGCTCTAGTCTAGAAATTTTGCTGAAGTAATAAAGGTACGATTTCAGTCATTTTTTCTTGTCTCCAAATGGTAGAGTGCACTATATTCTTCTTTATGTGATGAAATTTGTGGAAAATTCATGAATGTATGTATGTTGAAATATGCTATACTTTAAAGGTGTAATCATAATTATTATTAAATCTATTTGTGTAATACATATATTTGATGAATGCTAATTCTAGTTAAGTTTGAAATCCATAGAAGATAGGATCTAATTTTCTTCAAATTGAATATACATGTTGATTTCATTAAAGTGGGTTGGAATATACATTTTGCAAATATTATCATGTATGAGGTTTTGAATCATTAAAAGGAAACCATTTTGTCATCAACTTTATTTTTTTCTTATTATCCTAATCATTTGACTTTTTTCTTAAACTCAAGTAGGTAGGAAATGTCATAAACCAAAAAATGCAAAAAAGAAGAAGAGAGAATAAGAATTTTATTAGAACAAAACTTGTTTACAGATTTGATAAATCATAAAAGGACCTTTGAATAAACCATCTACATTAAATATTGATTAAACTAACACATTGTGACCCAACTATAGAAACCTTGGAGATCGCAAATCCTAGATCTGTTAACTTTTCAAGAGAGGTAGTTTAGAAATATTTTTCTTATTTTGTATTGTGTCATTAGGAATTTCAACACAATTGGTGCTAGAAGGAGGGCCTTTAATCAAAGGTGGAAAACATAATTTCCTTTTCCCATGAGATATAGAATAATCCTCAAATCATTGGCCCTTGACAAAGGGGGTATCTTAGAACTCTCTCAACATCGTAAACAACATAAACAACATATAGTGATTATAAAATAAAAAATTAGGTTGAATCATCTAATTCTGTGGCATCCCTATAGAACACTCCAGTCAAAATCAATCCCACTCCTATGGAGTTGAATGCAAAAGTAACCCCAACACTAGAAATGGATTTCTTTCAACCAAATGAATTTTATTTGGGATAGACACCTAGAGGATTACATGATGTTCCTAGAAACCCTTAATCTTTTTTCCTAAATTCATTTATGGAGAATCAAAGATTGTAGAAGAATACTTGCAAGGTTTCAAAGATGAATTTATAAGAGGAAATATTCAACATTACAATGTGGATTGTAGAATTTTTCCCTATTCATTGGGGGATTTTTCTTACAAATGGAACCTCAGCCTATTGGTATAGTCTATAAACAATTGGAGAACTCTAGAAAATAAGTTCTTGTAGCAATTCAAAATCTATGTTGATCTATCTATAAGAAAGAGCCCACTAAGCCTATTAGCCTTTTCAACAACAAATTCCAAAGGTTGTACAAAAAATTGGTTACCCCTTTTACTTTCATTGAAGTTGTAGCTATTCAAATATATCTTAGATAACTAGAGCCTTTTTTGGGATTGCTTTTAAAACTAAATAAAGTTAATTAAACCACCTTAGTTGATGCATATGATGCTACAATTGAGTTATATAGAGAGATCAATCCTACTTGAAGAGAATCAATGGACCCCTACCAACAATATGGTACTCAAGCATGCCTCACCACATATGAACTCTCAACCATGCATTGACAAATAACACTCCTTTGTGTAATCTTTTCCCTATAATGATACCACAATTCATGACTCAAATCACTCCTACACCTGTGTTAGGTTGTTTAGGACAAACATCTAATACTATTGCTAAGCTAGTCACTTCAACTAGTAATACCTTTTTTGAACTACTAGTTTTTGATTTTGTTTCAACTATAAATGTCCCAGCATCTAATGAAATTGGCTAGCATAATAATTCCAATTATGTCCCCAATCAAACATATCAACTTTCTTCTAAAATTGAAGCCCTTAAGAAACCTTGTTGTAGGTGACTAATGAAATCACCCAACTCAAAATGAATCCATGACCAACATAGGGATAAAACAAAAATAAAGGAAATCTCTTGAACCATAATCATGGGTTTGTGAATATAAGGCCATTTAAACCTAACAATGGGGGAGTGACTAATTTATTAGATGTCCTTAATATGATTAATCTTGTTGACAAGGTTTGAATCTCATGAGTAATTGGTGCATGCTACATGACACTTACACACATTCTAAAATTGATTATCCCCAGATGCACAAGGTAGCAAGAATTTCCCAAGAAGATTCCCACCAAGGTGTTCCTTCTAGAACCATTGATGAATATAATATGGGAACAACCATGGTTCTAGACACTTTCATCTTTCCATTTGGGCAAGATAATTAATCAATTCAAGAGACAATGGATATTCAAAAACATTCTAACAAAAAAAAGAGAAGAGAGTAATTATTTTCTTAGGAATAAAAGCAAGGTCCCTTTGACTACCTCAACACCCCTAAATCATACTTTCAACCCACTAGATCCTAACACTAGCAATGATCCAACACCTCCTAAAGGGTCACCTAAAAAAACTACAACGTCTAAGGCCTATTTCCCTAGAGACAAAGGGTTTGACCTCACCAAATATTTAAAGAAAACAAGGTCGAATACATAACCCTATTTGATTTATTAAAAACTTATCCTTCTTAGAGAGAGGCTTTGATCAAATCTCTAGGAAAATAAAATGATAATCAACATACATCAAAAAATAAAGAGAAGATAATGGCCACACTAGATGCACTTGCAATGGGTTTTTCAATCATTCGAGTACCCCCTGTTTAGCTTTCTTGCTTTATGTTGAATTCCCTGAGTCATCAATTAAGCTTTGTAATCTACTTATAGGTGTAAAATAGGTTTGTCAAAGATTTAATTATGGAGGTCTTTCTTGAATCTTGCCACACCAATAAACATGATATCAAATTTCAACGTAGCCATCATCTGTTTTCTAGATCTAACTATGCAAAAACCATAGCATTTCATATTTACAGATCCAACGAATATGAAAAGCGATCTATAGGTGTAAAATAGGTTTGTCAGAGATTTAATTCCCCCAAATTCGAGGGTTGTAACTGTGGATGGTAATTTTTATCCGAAGTTATAACAGAATAAAGAGACTTAAGGGTTCATACTATGCGGAAGCAAATAGATGGAATGTTCAATCAACCCTCTGTGTATTATCAAATCTGGCATGGATCGGTTGTTTTAATCATTCCCCATTGCTAAAACATGACTGTATTTGAGGAATAAATATGGTGGTCTTTCTTGAATCTTGCCACACCAATAAACATGATATCAAATTTCAACCTGGCCATCATCTGTTTTCCTGGTTCCAGATCTAACTACGCAAACGCAAAAACCATAGCATTTCATATTTACAGATCCAACGATGCAACAACTGTAACATTGATTTTTTGCAGATCCAGATCATGTGAGAATTACTTGAACAGGTGATTAGAGTAGCAGTTTGGCTGGCATTTATCTTAAAAGTGCCAAAAGACTATGCCTATTCAGGACATTGTCATAAAATTTGGCCATCTCTCAAACAAACCAAAACTTTTTCTACCTATTCAGAATTCTAACTTTAAGTATTAAAAAAATAACTTTCCAGGTGAATGCTGCTACAAAACATACCCCATCAGCTAACAAGATATGCAATGACTTATCCTAATTAGCTATGACATGTGAGCTGGACACAGTTTTTAGAAAAATTTCACAATGGTGCATTGATTACAATGCTATTTTTTCTGAGACAACATTTATGTTGAATGGTTACAAATGATTACTACACTAATGATGGTTTTCATGCTGGGACATTTCACAATCATATCTTGTTATTATTATAGAGTTTTGTTATTATCTTGTACCTAGGTTTGGGAGACTACTACTTTGCAGATCTATCTGTATCTACAGTTGTCAAAATAAACAATGGACAATAGTTGATCAAATTTATGTATAATACTATAATTATACCATTTTTTCAAAGTATGAAATTGCCACATATATAGATGCATTGGCAACTTAGACAAGAGTAATCTCCTACAAATGTGTCAATTGCAAAAAAAAAATATGTAAATGAATATACAAAAATTCTGAACCAATAAATGCATGTTTTTTTAATGGATCAAATTTAAATGAATTTCCACCATGTGCTCATGTGCTCTTGTCCCAGTTATGACAATATGTTTGCATTTCAAAAAACCGCATCTTAAGTCAGTCGACAAATCATAGATAGTGAAGCTAAATCAATTATGCAAGTTTAATTACAAAATGATAAAGCATATATTTTGATATCAAAATGGTTACAATAGCATTCGATACAAAATCAAGCAGCAAAGATGAAGGCATAAATGTCTGAGGACCCTGTACATAATACTTCTTTTTAAGTCAGTTGACAAATCATAAACAGTGAAGCTAAACCAACAATGCAAGTTTAATTACAAAATGATAACATATATTTTGATATCAAAATGGTTACAAAATAGTACAAACACACATAGATAGCATTCAATACAAAACCAAGCAACAAAGATGAAGGCACAAATGCCTAAGCACCCTATACATAATACTTTCCCAGAAACTGGGCATTAGTTGATTTTTCAAAAATTTAGCTCTTCTTGAAATTCTCTTAGGGAAACCTAAATAGTCAAACTTTTACATTAACAGGTAACATAAGATGATCATAAATGTCAATTGGTCTCTCAATGGTAGTCCAGCTCTCAGAAATCTTAGTTCCTGATTTTGGAGGCCGAAACATATAAAATCTGTCTTTGGACACCACATTTTCATATCCTGTCAAAAAAATCTTGTCCTGCCATATGGTACCACCATATAAAACACACTCAAGAACTGATGGAAAATGAGATATTTGCCTCCACACATTTTCTTTCCAATCATATTCCTTCACTCCATCTTCAAAGTAATATAAACTACCAAATGCAGCTACACATTGATCAGGTAACCATCCGATTGTCCACATATTTTTCAATGTTGTCCATAATCTTGTATTTGTGTCAAATATTTCGATATCAGAATCACAGTAGCTTATCACATAAAACTTGTCATTGTTGAAAAAGCCTTGGCATTGTTTTCTATTTTGTTGCATCTCGGGAAGAATCTCCCACTTGTCTTTCTCAACATCGTAACACATTGCATTTTTACCATTACATTCTCCTCCAGCAATATATATGAGTCCTTTGTGAGCTGATACTGCACAGGCAAATGAACTGTGTAACTTAGGCATATCAGTGCCCTGCTTCCATATACAAGAAGAAAAATCATAGACCAAAACAGCCTCGATAGGTATATTCGTATATTGCTCGTAAAGCCCCATAAAAACCAGTTTATGGTTCACGGAAACACAACGAGAGTCAAATACTATGAAATGATATCCAATTGGGAAAGAAGAGACTACTTCCCGTTTATCCTGGACCGGGTTATATATAGTTACCACTTGACCAGGTTTACGATGTCGAGTTGAGAGAGAAGGGGCTGCTTCACTCAAAGTCTCAATCAAACATATAAGCTCTTCGCACCTCCCAAATCTTATTCTATCTTGATAAAACTTAAGGTCATGAACCATAGCATTCCAGCTTTTGCATACAGACATAAGCTTGTAATGGGATTTATAAGTGACTCTCATCAGTATTTCTCGGACTATTTCTTCTGGGAGTTCCTGAAATTTCAAGTAAATTGTGAATATTCAATTTTTAAAAACTGATCAAATGTGAAATAAAAAAGCTCAATTTTCTTTTATTCAGTTTTGAAAATTTGCTTTTACACTCACAGAATATCCAAATGGTTTAAAAATTTACAAACAAAATGTAAAAACATTATTAAAAACAAAGGTAGTCTGCAAGATGCATGCATATTTATTTAGCACAAAAATTCCCCAACAATTCGTAATATATTTATAAAGATTAGATTGGATGCCAATAATCTCACAGTTACAACCTTCTGGTTGTTCGATTCATGGGTTGAAAAATTCTTGTTGAGGAAGTTTTGAAGCTTGCTGTATCGTTGTTCATTAGCATTCAATCTGAGTTCTTCATGTGATGAATAGGTGTTGAGGCGTAGAAGCTTGCTGGGCCTTTGCTCATTCCATTTCTCTCTCCCTTCCTCCATGTTTCTTGATCTACATTTCTCCGTATTCCCAAATCTCCATTCCTCCATATTCCTCAAACATCTGAAACTCCTACATTTCAAGAAACATATATTTTAGTAGTCATCAGAAAACAGCATATGCAATAAAGATTCATATTTTACTGTGGGAAACTATTTATTAATTGGTTACATGCAAAGCCCTGTAAAGAGAACCAAATTTCACATCATGTAGGATCACAACATTAAAAAGCATGCAAGCACTCGCGCAAATTAAAAAAGGAACGACATATTTGTACCTTGCCAATGGCAGCAGATTGCTGGTATCAGTCCTACTTTGGTGTGCCTACTTTCCCCAACAAGAACTGATTTTGAGCTTGGTCAGTAGGTTAACAAATGTAAATAGTTACAAAGTTTGAACTTCATCGTCAAAGAGCCTAAGCTTCCTGTGCATTCACGCAATCGCTGCTTTTTCTTTTCAAATACATGTGCATGATGCTTTTCTTTTTAAGAGTTTTTTCCCGGTTTTAGTGCATAATAAACTGCAGTTCTTGTGCTGTTATTCTTATGCTTTAGTTTGCATGGTCGGTGCTCTGTTTTTCTGCGTGCTGTTTTGTTATAAAAATATTAGTCATTTCAATTATTTATGCTGAATAATATTATACTCTTTCTTATTTTTGCTGATCGCTGAGTTATCAGAGTTCATCATATTCACTGTTTTATTTTTTATTTTGTTTTGTATTCAATATTTAATTTTCTCAATCTTTCAATATTCTCATACAAGGCCTCCCAAGATCATTTTCAAATTAACATGTAACCTTAATAGCCAAAGGAAAAAGGCCTGAAAATAAAAAAGCGAAAACCATCACTCACAGGATAAATAAAACAAATTAGAAATGAAGTTTAGTTAGGAGAAAATCATAAAACAAATGTCATAGCACATGATTAGAATATCAAGTCAACAAGATGATTAGGAAAGAGCATATGGTGGAAATTCATTTAATTTGATGCATTAAAGAAATCATATATTTACCGGTTCAAAATTGCTAGTATATTCATTTTTTAAGTGTTTTTTTTGCGATCAACACATTTGTAGGAGACTACTCTTGTCTAATTTGTGATGTATTTATATATGTGACATTTTTTTGCTTTAGAAGATAATAATAAGATATGATTGTGAAATATCCCCCTGAATGCATACGTGTAGTAATCCTGTAGTAATCATTTGTAACCATATGACATAAATGTTGTCTCAAAAAAAAAAGATTGTAATCAATGCACATTGTGAAATTTCTCTAAAAATGTGTCTAGCTCTCATAACATAGCCAATTTAGGATAAGTCATTACATAACTGGTTAGACAATGAGCTATGTTTTGTAGTAGCAATCACTTGGAGTTTGGAATTGAAAGTAATGAAAGTTTGAGAATTTTTAGAGGTGGGTAGTAATTCTTTCATTCTAGAATAATATTGTAACTTCTTTTCATTTCTTTTTATTATAGTTTGCAGACACATTTATAACTAAACAAGTTGTCAGTCAAACAAGAAAGGAACAAAATGAATAATTTTCAAGTCTAAACTCTAATCTTTGGATTAGATTATTAAATATTTTTTCTTTATTATTGTAGTGTTTTTATATATGATAATCTAAATTTTATTAATGATTTTATAATATTTTTAAATATATCAATTAGTTATCTTTTCTTATTTTTTAAATTTTACTAGAAAATCTTTTTTTATTTTATTTTATTTTATCAAACATATTTTTGATATCTAAAATAGGAGTATGATTCTACAAACCACTTAAATTATTTTATGTAAGTTATATGTTTTAGATTAATTTTCACTTTAATCATTCAATCTTTACTATTCAAAAGAAAATATCTTAGAATTGGGTTGATCCATCAACCTTAACAATTTGATGTGAACTTTCGCAATAAAGTTTGCATTTACCCTAGAATAATTGTAGTGTTCTTTTATTTTAATTTTTCATTAAAATGGAGATGATGGCTGCGATCTACTCTTTCCTTGGGCTCCTTTTGCTTGACCTAAAACACATGCAATATCACTTTAATTTTTTCCTCCTACAAGACAACATTCCTCCATATTATCCTAGGTTAGCACAAGTTTGTAATAGATATCAAACAAATATTTTATGTTTATCTAGAGGAAAAAAATCCTTAAATACTAAAACACGGTGATTAGAAAGAGATCCCTTGAATTATAAGGCCTAAAAAATTTACACTTAAATGATTAAGAGCATCTACTAATTATTTCTTGAGCACATAATGTAATTCCACAGATAAAATAATTATAATACTTTTAAGTTAAGGAAAAATTCACTCAAGTTGTATAACATGTTTCCCATCCACTTGTATCATGGGCATAAGGTTGTATATTATCAACTACATGAGTAAGGTAGAGAGCTTTTAATTATAGATGCTAAGAGGGAGGATCATTATAATGTTTATTTCCATTGGCCTAAGGAAGAATTCTCATGTTTTTTGTGTTTCTATAATTCCATAAATAATTTATATGTATTATTTGATCATATTAAATGGTTTTGATTATTAGTTGTGGAACTTTTCATTTTTGGCTATACTTCTATTATGTGTTCTCATAAAAAATATATCTAGATAAGGAACTCGATTTCAAATATTCTCCTCGTGATGAGTGCTCCATATTAAAACCTATAAACAGAAAATTTTTTATTGAGTAGTATCTAATAAAAGGTAAAATAGGTAGTAGATTGAATGCTTAAAATATTGACAATCCAAAAGTAAGTATAGAGAGAGAATGTAACATTCATTAATTACACATAATGGTATTCATCAAAGGAAGCATGAAGTTATATTATCATGGATCTATGAAAAATATTAAAATGATATGGAGATCTAAAAGTACTAAAGTTACCATTTTAATCTTAAGTATCAAGAATGTTAGTGAAAATGTATATCCTCTCCAATAAATTTTATACAAGGGATGTATGGAGTAGAGGAGATGAAAAGTATATGTGATCAAGTAGAACTAAATAACTGTGTAACACATGACATAAATAAAATCATACATCATTATAATGTAATAAAATACCAAGTTGTGATCATGAAGTATACGTAAAGAGGGGAAACTAGATGCCCCCAATATTGCCACCATTTAGGGGCTCAACATGTTATAAAATCCAAAAGTTTCATGTAAGAAACACACAAGGATAGATAAACATAAGATGCCATCATGATAAGCATGGATAAAATGTGATTTCATCATTATCATATGACTAGAATCATGTATAAGATGGAAACATTGTGTCTAAGAATAAGAGAATAAGATGTAGACATGATAATCATAAGCATATGGAAGAATGAGATATAAGCACATGGTAAACATAAATGGACATATAATCATGTGAAAAGAGAATGTAATCATAAAAAATAGATGTTACATTGTAAATATATGAATCATAAACTAAGTATGTGAATCTAATAAACATAAAAAAAATATGTGTCATAAAATGGATATTCCCCCAAGTGGTAAGATATAAAACCCAAAAGGCATAATACATAATATAGAAGGTGGAATAAAATCAAAGAACAAGAAAACAGGCAACAAACAACCCTAGCTTAAAGAAAGATATCAAAGCTCAATAGAAAATATTAGACATAAGAAGATAAGATATAAGACAAACATAAATATGGCATAAGAAAAAGAAAAAAACATAAAGCACACAAACTATGTTTTTGGTGAACACGATAAGAGTGGCTACTAATACATCCATAATATGTGTCATCCCAAATCTATAGGGAAATGATGACACAACATATAGATAGGTTAATTATTGGTAGGAAAAGAACCAAAAACATAATAGATCAACCTGCAACCATTGTAAGGTCATTATGACAATATATGATGGAGTATCGTATATTTTGAAAGGAAATAATAGGGTAAGTGCAAAAAGATGGGGGCCCAAAAAGGGGTCTTAAGTGGCCACTTTTTTTTTATGAAATCAGGAAATATTGACCTTGGATGTCAAATTGAGGATAGTTACACTAAAAAATTTTACATGCATCAAAAACAAGGATTGTAGTGCTTCGATTCTACTTTCTAAACTACTATTTTTTTTTTAAATGGTAGAGATTAAGGGGATCAAAAGAGAGAGCTACAAAAATTGGTGTTGTTTTTTCAAGAAAACATAACTATAGTGACTTTTGTGGCTCCCTGTTACACCCCACTTGTGTAGTTACTATTTACTATTATTACATAGGGTAAATATGAATGTAATGTGAATTCTAGAGATGAATAAATTATGCTCGTACCTTGTTATCAATGTGAATGTTATCTCATTTGATGTTATCTCAGTTGATGTTATTTCATGGAGAAATACTGCATATATGTGAATGGATGGTTATTGAATTATTATTCTAACTTTGGAGATGTTTATGTATATTACATATGTTGTGAACAACTGATTGCCATGTGCATGTGTTAAAGTGGATGCAAGTGTATGTTCCCTTCCTCCAGGCGGAGGGGAAGTATCACTCAGGAGAAGATCTTGGTCAGGTAATTGACAAAAGTAAACTATCTAAGCATATACACACACCACATTAGAATGATTAAGTTGAGTCAGTTTGTGGGTAGTTGGTAAGTCATCCTTAGCTGATATGTCTACATTTGAGATTCTTGTTTACTACTACATGCATTATGAGGTGATGTTTATCTATTGAGCTTTTGAGATCTTTCTTGTACTATTATGATTATATTGACAAGTGGGATGTACATGGAGTATGTGTATATATGTGCACATACATGTCAATGGGATCTAACGACATGTATATGCACATGTATAGATGTACCACAAGTAAACACTTATCAACATGATGGTAATTGTGAATGGCTATATGTGAATCAGATGTGAACATATATACCCATGTATAGTATACACATGTCTCCATATGTATATGTATATTGATACATACGTATGTTGGTGGATGGACATGCTCATACGGATGCATCAATATAAATATACCTACATATACGTGTACATAGAGGCATATACATTTATACATATATGTATCCATACATTCAATATAATGTGATTATTATATACTATCTTGCCTGCACTCTTATATATATATATACACATGATAATATATATATATATATATATGTATATAATATAAATTATATATAATAATATATATTTAACATATTATATATGTTAATAGAAATCGACTATCACTTACTTTGATAGAAGCTGATTTATAAAAGCTGATTATAGTCAATTAAGACTGTGTTTTAAGAGGTTGATAAAATAGCTTATGACTATTTTTTGAAACCAATTCTCACTCTTTTTGCCATATGTTATGAAACACTTATATTGCATTTTGAGTTGTTGTTTGATGTCAATGAACTTAGTCGATGCCTTAATAAAGATCAACTTTGACTTAGTAAACATATTTGCTATGATATTTACATCTATTGGAGACTTTTTCAAATGTATTTATCAACTTAAGCTGGCTCATCTCCTATGCAAGTCAATAATGCTTGTTGTTATGAATTGGTAGTTGCCTATTTCTTTTGGCAATGAAACTGTGCCAAACAAGAGGGAGTGTGGATGAAGTTGGTGCCACCTCTAGAAACCAAATTGATGTAGATGTCTACAATTTAAATTGAGCATATGTAAATTGAATAAGTCTTTAGATTGTTGTTAATGTGCAAGTCGACTTGTAGGTGAGTATGTTGAGTATTAACTTAGGAAGTCGCCACCTTTCTATTGTGTTTCATGTGTTGCTTTGCAAGGAGCTTGTTGTCCATTAACATGCCTAAATTGTAGGCTATGAGGTTACCAAGTTTCTCTATAAATAGCTAAGCCATTTCATTTGGAAGGGATGCATTCTTCCACAAGATTACATATCTTTAGTAATTCCTTATTTTGCATTATTTCCAGCCATACTTTGTTTTACATTATGAGAGAGAAAGGGAGTGAGTTTTATTTAGTTTGTGAGGAAGATATTTTGGAGAGGATTAAGCTATCAACTTGAGAGATAGAGTTTATTTGTGACATTCTTGAGAAACTATTTATCAAGCTTACTACTATTGGAAAGGGTTGTATTGCTGCCATTTGTTTGGATAAAGTGATAACATGCATGGGGATCTCTTCTTCTTTGTTATTTTACTTTTGAATGATGTGTCTTGCATGCATGGTTTATATTTATTTTCCAGTATGTGCATTAGCGTAATTAGAGTGTCTTGAAAAGAAAATTGAAGCTTTTATGTTGTTTTCATAATGTGTTTTTAAATACTTTATATACTTAGGAGATGGGTGTTTATCATAGGCATTATATACTAGGCTTGATTGAACATGAAAGGAACATGTGGTAAAGTTAGCTAAGTTATTGATTTAACCAGGGAAGCTTGTGTTTACTCCTAGGATAGATAATCGAGTATGGGAGGGATTTGTGTACTTGTAAGTTGGTTTATTACAAGTATGTAGGTTATCTCTGGGATGACAAATTATCCATTGAAGGAAATACCTAGCTTGTGTACTTACTAGTTAAGTAGGTTTATTCCAAGTAGATTAATATGGTGATAGGTTATCTCTAGGATGATAGACTATCCATTGAAGGAAATACCTATGTGTAGCTTAAGATAGCCTTAAGTCAAATCAGCCCTGAGTAGTGTATGTGATAGATGACTTCACTCAAAGTACTAAATGAGAACACTTTGGCCAAAGTAGTGTGAATGTCTGAGACTCCACTCTAGATTGAGTGACTACCGAGACTACACTATTAGTTCACCGTGATCTCTAGTATTACATACTAGTTTTATATTGTGGGATTACAAGTTCTAGTTATGTAGGGCATAGCACTATGCTTAGTTGGCTATCATTATCGATTACTCTACCAATCTCTTTGTCGAAGGGAAGAGACATCTATTGAATGATATATGTGTGGGGGACCACATTATGAGTCTGTGGTTGGTTGAAAAGAGCTTGAGTGATGCTTCTCCTCCACAACAAGTGATAAAAGAACCAATATTTGAAAGGAAGGATCCTGGATCATCTTACAACTATTTGTTCTAAAGCTCATTGAGCTATGTATGTAAATGTATGCTTTCTTGTATTGTTGTATTTTATGGAATTGTTGGAATGAAATGAAATCTATATTGTATTATGTTATACCTCTTGTTTGAAAAGTATCAATAAAGAAAAGAATTTTTTTTATTGTAATGGCTTGCTACTTAGTTAATTTACTTGAAAAGTGAAAACTTAAAAAAATTTACTTCATTCAAGGGTTGTATGTTACATGTGGTATCAAAGCTACCAAGTTTACCTCTTGAACCTATGAGCTCATCATTCTTTTCATCCAACATTATCTAATGTTGTGAATTCTTGTGCCAGGATGGTGTGTCTTAGATTAATGGCTTGAAAGTTAGTAATCAGAAACGAGCCCTACCTCAACTCAAAGAAGGAAAGAGAAGCCATCATTAGAACCATAGAAGGAACCAACCACAACAATGCCATCTGGTTGAGTGACACTAAATATTTTAGTTACACACTTTCTCAGATTAGTGATGTGAAGAGGAAGATGAAGATGGAGGCTATGTACAATCACCTACCAACCATCTCAACAGAAAATTTTGAGTCGTTACCACTTTCTAGGGATATGCCCTCAGAAGAAAGTGTTAGTCTGACATTCATTTTTAGGGATCCTAGAGTTCTACCATTGGATGAAGTGATAGTAATTTCTTCGAGTAATGAGTCTGATGGATATGTACCAAAAACACCGCCAGATGAGAAATGGTCTCATGGACAAATGTTTGTGAAAAGGGTAGACTACATTGTTGATGAACACCATATTGACATTGCCTCTTGTAACTATGTATCAAATGATAAATTTGAAGGTTATTATCCTTTTTGGGATAAGTACGAACAAATGAGAGATGAACATAATAGGGAACAACAACTGTCTTAGTCTATAGGTTACACTCCTTTAAGTTATGTGTTAGAGAGTGAATTTGAAGGATACTCTCCACTCGACTATCTGAATAGTCACTCCATTCAATCGACATGATATTGAAATCCTCATGAAATGAATAATATTATGTGTTTATCAAAAGAAGTGTGTGCTTAGTATTATGTGGAATTATTTGTGTGCATATGAATGCGATTTTTTTAATGTTTTCCATAAGATAATTGGTAAAATAGTTTACTCTAATATGGATAAACATTTAGGTAAAGACCAATCACAGAAGGATGGTGAGGACATGAACTAGTCTTGGTGGAAGTCAAGGGGTTGGACAAGGAACCACTAGAGTAGAGGCTAGGCTTGACCAAATCTTGGCAAGGTTGGCTAACCTTGAACAAGAAAGAGTTAAGGATAGGGTAGAAAAGGAAGTGCCCATAACTGGGCATGAGGGAGAAAAATCTTCCCATGGGCATAATGAAACCCATAATCATGAGAAGGAAAAATCACCTACACCATCTGTAGAAAGGAATAAGAAGCTCGTGGATTCCAAACTTTCTAGGAACATGAAGAAGATAATCCTACCCAAGTTTGATGGAAGTGATGGAGGAGATGAAGCTGAGGTGTGGCTTGTCCAAATTGAAAAGAATTTTGAAATATGAAACTATGATGAAGTTACTAAAGCCGCATGGGGTGTGTATCAGTTAGCAGGGGAAGCCTCTAACTAGTGGATGAACAAGAAATTGGAACTTAATATCAACTCATGGAAGCTAACATGGGGAGAATTTGTGGAGATTTTATGCAAAATATGATTTCCACAACTATATTATGACAAAAAACTCTCAGGTTTCCAAGGTTTGAGGCAAGGTTATATGATGGTCAATGAATATTGGGAGAAGTTCACCCGACTTATGTGCTATGTTCCCATATATCACAAGGATGAGCGCTTCCGCATTAGGAAATTTATAATGGGACTTAAAAGTCATATTGGAGGAGAAGTGGATAGGCATGGTCCAACAAAAATGAATCTTGTATATTATGAGAAAGCAATTAAGTAGGAGAAAAAGCTTAGCGCTAATTCCACTTGTCAAGAAAGAAAAGAGAAAAAGAAGGATATGGAATTTCCTGACAAGATAGTTCCAAAGAAGGTGGAATCAGTGCAAAATGTTCCAAGGAAAAAGGGAAAAATATTTCACAATAATGGAAAGGATATGAGGAGAGAGAGAAAAAGGAATAATTCTAGCATGGATAATACCAACAAGGCTAATGAAAATATCAACAAGTCTGGAGAAACCATAGGGAAAAGAGGGTCGGCTACAAGATGTTTTATATGTAGAGGGGACCACTTTGCTAGTGAGTGTCCTTAAAAATATTTTGGATCACGACCATATGGTAATCCATTACCCACCCAACAAGTAATGTTTCAACATAAGATACATGCAGTAGTGGATGATCGTCAGGAAGAGTACCAAGTAACTCTAGTTGAAACACCATGTATTTTGTTTGGCTTACCTATTTCTGTTCTTATTGATACTGGTGCAATTGAGAATTTCATTTCACCCAGAATAGCTAAATAATTATCTAGGAAGGCAGGACACATGGCAATATCTTGGGATGTAGAGTATGCAAACCAGACAAGAGAAAAGGTGGATCAATGCCTATTCAAGGCTAGGATAGAACTACCTAGTTTTTCTACAAAATTAAACCTTTATGTCGCACGTCTAGGATCATATGATGTTATCATAGGTATGAATTGGTTGTGAAAACATAGGGCTAAGGTAGATTACCATGCTAAGACTGTAGAATGCATAAATGATTTTGAAAATCAAGTTAAATTCCAAGGGATAGCTGGAGAGGTTAGGATTTGACAAATTACGGCAATGGGTGATCCCACAATTAGTGGTTTACATTTTTTGGCCAAACTGGACATTGAAATACTTTTTTTTACTAAATCTTCACTTTTGAGCACCTATAGCGGCTAAACTGTGAGGAATTTGAACATGATGCAAACTAGAGTTTCGTGAAATTTTGTCTGTAGATTTTAAATATGTTTTTCAAATTGGAATTTGATTACACTTCTTTTGTCTCCCTCGAAGGCTTGGTTTAAAACGGCAGACCATTCACACATATAACCCGCATAACTTTTTTTTTTCCATGAAGGATAAAATTCTAATTCTCAGTTTAGATTTTGACTTGTTATCTAGTGCTTCCACTTAGGATTTAGATAGTTTTTATTGAATATTTTTTCATTTAATCAAGTTTGAAGTCAAACCAATTATAATTCAAAGATAAGCATG
This sequence comes from Sequoia sempervirens, assembly GCA_007258455.2. NCBI lineage: Eukaryota > Viridiplantae > Streptophyta > Pinopsida > Cupressales > Cupressaceae > Sequoia > Sequoia sempervirens. Next base: position 1,348 of record VDFB02197686.1, on the reverse strand, counting down.
GTGTATAATCGTGGGAATTTTTTTAATGTATTGAAATTCAATTTTTTGTTGGATCAAGGACTTCAATATAAAGTGTCATATTTTCAAAAAAAATTTGACAATCTACATGTGGCGAGAATAGAGAGTTTGATTTTCGGTAAAAAAACCTACATTCATAAGAAATAAAAAATAAATATAATAATCAAATTAAATTTTATTAAAATTATAATTTTTTGGAAGCTTATAATAGGGACTACATACTTACAAAAAGTAAATTTTAAATGAATTGCATTTAAATTCCTCAAAGGTAAATCAAAAGTTGTTTTATCGACATTTTGATAGGTGTAAAGGAGACTCCATTATAGGTATGGTTTAAAAACTAGCGAGGGTTCTATCCAAGGGGGTTTGATCTAAGGTAGTTTGATCAAACCATCTTCAATTGGAATGATTTAAATACAACTTTTAAAGGCTTAAATCATTATATTTTCTAAAAATATGTGATTTCAAAAAAAATCAAAATCTCCCAAAAATTGTAAACCAGCTTTGTGGGATCACCCCAGTGCAACTTATAAGAGCTAAGAAGAAAGGGTGTAAACTCTTCACTATAAAGATTGAAGAACTTGAGAAGGATAGTAATGATTTGAAACTTTCCAAAGTTTACAAGAATTAGAAGATGGTGAAATAGATGAAACTATAAATTCAGATATGGAGAAGTATCCAATATTGAGAAATTTTTTGGATGTGTTTCTAGATGAGTTTCTAGTATTTCCTCCAAAAAGAATATTTTACTTCTCTATAGATATAATTCTAGATTCAAAACCTATTTCTAAGGTACCCTATAGGATGACAACCATTGAACTTATGGAACTTAAGACACAATTGGACGAATTGTTGCCAAAAGTACTAATAAGACCAAGTGTATCACCTTGGAGAGTGCCAATCATCTTTTTCAAAAAGAAGGATGATACCTTGTGTTTGTGCATCGACTATCGTATGCTTAACAAAGCTATGGTTAAGAAAAAGTATCCATTGCCACACATTAACAACCTTTTTTATCAAATGAGGGGATTTGTATTCTCTAAAATAGATCTAAGATTTAGATATCATCAATTGAGGATTAAGGATGAAGATATCTTTAAAATTGCATTCAGAACCATATATGGACACTATAAATTCACCGTTTTACCTTTTGGTTTAAAAAATGTACTTGCAACATTTATGAAGCTAATGAATAGTGTGTTTAGGGATTACCTTGAAAAATTTGTATTAGTTTTTCTAGATGATATTTTGATTTATTCTAGAAATGAGGAAGAACATTGCAAGCATTTAGAAATGGTCCTACAACATCTAAGAAAACATAGGTTGTATA
>VDFB02197685.1:0-12388 GCA_007258455.2 Sequoia sempervirens | reverse complement strand
TTTGCTGAAGGTAGATAGTTGTGCAAAGTTAGCCTAGACTTAATTTGAAGCTGTTCCAAACATTCATTCTTGATTCTTACATGTGTGTGGTGGATGAAGGATGAAATATCTGCAGCCCTTAGAAGATAGCACAATTTCCATGATACTGTGAAATCTTGTGTTAAGTGGGATATTGTTTTAAGGAATTGTCCATTGCAGGAACTCCATTGTCACTATTCATAGCAAGCTTCATACTTAGGAACTTTTCCCCTCCTTCGCCCTTTTCTCTTTTTTTAGTAACTGACCTATGTTAAGGTTCATTGCACATTGTAAAGCCAAATCCAACAACTAAATGGAGTTCAAGATTGTTTTTTGAACCTACAGCTGGTGCATAACAACTTCCCATCCTAAGGATTCCATTCCAAGACCCAACTTCATACTTTGTGTCCACACTTTGTATTTCTTCAGAAGACCGCCAGGATTCCCTCGTAAATCACATCAAACAACCTGAGATTAAGCACCTGCCACGACTGACATCCGAGAGACCTTGGGATGGGTGTTCTAACGATTGTGGGTTTTTCAAGAGAGGTAGTGCCTCTATGCACTACCTCAGGTTGAGAAGTGCATAAAAACACCATCAAAAAAATCTTCAACCTACTGGCGTCAGACTTAATGTTGGAATTAAATTAGAACTTGGCATCAACTATAATATGCACTGTTCCCATGCTCTAGGTATTTTTAGAGTTTCCATGCCTATGCTTCCCAAAGTAGCTCTAAACCTCCAAACTATAGTGTCATTAGTTTATTATTTGTTGGATAGTATAAACTCTGTGCCATGTTTACATAATAATTTCATGTTAATTGATTTACCTTATATGCTCACACAATTTCTTCAATGTCTATTTTTTTATTCAATTCCATCTATGTTCTTAGGTAGATGTACTCTCACTTGAAATAGTATTACTTCCAATTTTCTAATTGGTGGTTGAATCATACCTTGCACCATGTTGTCATGGGTTATGCCACATATATAATGGCCAAGTTTTATTATTTTGAGCAATAGAGTGCAACACTATAAATTTGGACACCCATTCTTGGTAATTAATCAATGTTCATGACCTTTGAATAACACCTTTATTTTAGTTTGTTAAGATGGTCATTTTTCATGGCACCATCAATTTTCTCTAGCTACACCATGATTTATGTTTGGTGCCTTCCCAAAATATTCCATACCCCTTCATGTAGCCTAAATAGTTTCATGTGTATGTTATTCAAAATATAATAATTACGTTGATTATATATTTGATGGTCAAATTATATATATGCTAGAAAAAAATAGTGACTCCTACTTCATGGAGTGTAATGTTTTAGAAATATATATAATGTTTGTGCTCTTGACACTGCTATAGAGATAAGATGGCATTAAGTTTATAAATTTTATTTAAATCAAATGACAAGGAAGTTCAGCTTACCCCATAGGGATAAACATAGATGGATATTTTAAATGTGAGGAAACAAGAGTCCAAAATTATTGTTAACCATAACAAAAAACAGTAATGTGGATTAAGTGAGTATGGTTAAGTAATCTTCAAGAGCTTCAAGAACATATCTTAGAAATTGATAATCAATAGATTTAGATTTGATAGTTCTGAAGTGAACTTTTAGATAATTAAAAGATTAATAATATAATATTCTTAGACAATCCTTTATGCTTACAATTCATCATCACCATATATGCATCTCAAAGGATCCCTATATAGAAATATAGTAGACTCAACAACATTAAGATGGTTACTAATTCTACATACCAACATATTAATTTTAAAAAGCCTTGAAGTGAATGAAAAAATACTTTTTTGATAAAAACTTATAGTGATTAACTCTATAATTTTCATAGTAATTGCCAAGGAACAATGATTTTTTAGGCCCTTTTTTTGGTCTAATTCTATTAAGAAATATTACAACATCATATGAAATCACTAATCATATGAAATATCTCGTATAAATAAGAATATTTTTTTCTCTAATCTCTACTCAAATTTTTTATTTACATTCAATTTTTATAATCTTGAATTCATATGCATCTTAACCCATATCTACCTGTTTACCATTAAACAAGATAAACATCTTCCTCCAAGAGTATTTATATATGATAAATATTCTATAAAGACATCACCCTTAGTAAATCATGTATTACATCTATCAATATTCTATTTAGTCTAAGCCTTCCCATACCTTTGAAAGATATCAAGTGAATTGAGTGGTAAAGATAGTAGATTAATAGAAAGATCACTACCAATTCCCATAACTTATCCATACAAAATTGATATATAGAGCTTTATATCATGATGTGAAGAGCTCCCATGCTCAAATTCACATTATGAAATGATTGGGTAAACACATAATTGTTATCAAGAGTGCACATAGCATTAGTGCTAATTGTTGAAGTGTTCCTTACCTTCCATTAATTATTAATCTTATCGGTTTGATATGAAAAGTGCTTGAAGCTAAACACCCGCTACCTATCATTTCTAATCTCCTCCCACCTATCCAATCATTGACTACTTGAGCATATTAGATTAGATAGGAACCACATCTCCTACAATAAGTTATAATTTTGATTTAGCTACACCTTGATATGGCTTCCATTAGTCTTCGTTTGAATCTAAACACTTACAAATCTTCCTAAAAAATAGGTATCTACATCATTAAATCACAAGTGCTTATTGTTCTATAGATTGGGTGCATGGTTAAATTGCTATTTTTTAATAGAATTTTAATATACCCATTTCCTTCAATTCATTTTTTGAATATCCTAAATTGCCTTTATTATTTATCACAAATTATTTTAAATACCTAATTTTACAATATAAGCAAGAAAAATAGCTACTTGTTTACTTAAGAGTAATGTTATTGTAAAAATTATAAACCAGTTATTATACATTCTTCTTTAAACTAATCTAAAATAGTACTAACTTATAAACTAGAAAATGGGGTCATATATTTCAATAAAAGAGAAAAACGGTTAGTTTAAAATTCAAATCTCATGTCTAGAATACAAATGATTAAAAGTTGAAAATTTTAAAGCTATTGACACATCATTATTTTATATCTATGTAGGTTATAGATGAAATGGTTATGATACTAGAATTTTAATTATGGGTTTGATAAAATAATATTGGAATGCTTGATATATTTTTGATAAACTATTGATGCTTTTATTTAAGTCCAGCTCTTTTAAAAGATCCAAAGTTTCCATTGAATATGTATTATGTTCCATATTATTTATTGATATATAATCACTTGTATCAAGTTTATATTGATGGATATGTTCATTAAATGATGATTCTATTAAGAAAATATATGAATCTTATATTCTTTCACAAGAAAAGTAATTATATAAGATTATTGTTTTTATGTCCTCTCCCATCATATATATATAAATTTTCCCTAAAAAATTATAGAAGTATAATTAAAATAATTATTGTATCATTACCTCATTAAAATTTAGTGACATTAAGAAGCCTTTACAAATAGATACTTTAATATCATTTGGTAAAGTTAAAACTAGTAAGGAATTTAATTAGGTAATATTTAGTTCCTCCACTTTTTACACGAAAATGTAGATAGTTGTACAAATATTTAGAATTGTATTAAGTAAAACTTGATTATTGACATGGATAAAAAATATCTAAAACTAAATCATATCACCTATTTATAATGAGTGGCTATCACTAATAAATTGTCTGAGAAGCAAGCTTGGAAATGGTATTGCTTAATTTTTTATGGATCATCACTATATAACATGAATTTTTTTCCTTTAAAGAAACATGAAAAATTATTCATACTTGTGATCATGAAAACATCGTATGACCTCCTTGTTAATGATCATTATATTATCTACAGTCAGATTGGTTATATTCTAGATTCACGAGGAATATTATATTCTCATTGGGAAATAACAAATGAATATTGGTAAAAATAATTTTTTTTTGCACCAAGAATAAAATTTAATTAATCATTGTGTTTCTAAATCAAATTTAGTGATTTTATTTATATAAATATATCAAGACCATGTATTCAAAATAAATTGGTATAGGTGTTATTACATGGATGGATTTAATACTTTTAAAAAGCTATTCTATGGTTTATCGACATGAAAAGGCTAAAATTAAAAGTAGCTCGAGAATAATCAATGTGACTTTACATTTTATATAAACACTTTTGTTAGCATGCACGTTTTTCATCATGCATTTTCTTAAAGTCCAACTTGGCATTTATAACCATAGGTGTGCATTTATTTTTTGGTCTGGAGCATTCACTTTGGGCGGTCACCTGCTGCAGGCATGTTTCCCGTGATATCTTCTCCAGTTTCTCCACATGTTTCTTGCATCCTTCCCTGCTTATTTATATAGGGCACTTTGTACATTTCTGATCATCTCATTCACATCGAATGGTGAAATAGCTTTTTTGGTTGCTTCTCATTGTTTGGCTGTTTTGGCTTGGTAAATACGTGCCCGGTGCATCAACAAGTTTAACTCAATACTAGTAAAAGTACCACCTAACTATATGACAACTAGATTTATTTACATGTGTGCAATAACAATAGCTACAGGGAAGAATTAAAATGGTGACCATTGGTGAAGAGGTGGGAGTTCCTAGTTCGAATTTGAATTCTCTTCTCTGTGGTCATGGTGGTGTGGTTCTTGATGAAGATTTGGTTGCTGGTAAGGTGATCTTTGATGCAGCTATTGGTGATTTAGCTATTAATGAGGTGGTCAAAGATGCGGTAGGTGGTGGTTTGGTTGTTATTAAGGTGTTGGAGATTCCTTTCCCTACTTTCAAGGACCATGTGGTGGGTCAGGTGCCTTTTAATGTATTGGGTAAGGATGATTCACGAGGAATTTATACTATGGAGACCATCTTTTCTAACCTATCCCTTAAGATTAGTGGTGTAGAGGTTCCCACTGATAGTCAGAGTAGTTTTGTGGGACCAACTTTTCTTTTGGCTCAATGTTGGTTGGATTTATTTGGCTCCAAACCTAAAGGAAAAAGTATTTCATATTTTAACCAAGTGTTCTCTTCAATAGATTATGGTGAAATAATTCTCTCTATCCTAGACTTTATTGTGCAGAAAAGCATTTCCTTGATAGAATTTTTGTTGGTCAAATTTTTTTTGGGTCCCACACCAAACACTGAAGTGGTGCACTCATGGGTTCAGAAGAAATGGTTCCTTAAGGGCCAAGTGGAAGTAGCAATCATGGCTAAAGGATTCTTCTCATTCTCCTTTTTATGTGAAGAGGACTTAATAATGGCCTTTTCTAAAGTTTTGTGGTTAATTGGGTGCTCAACCTTAGCCTTATAACCTTGGGAACCATGTATGGACCTTTCTAAATGTTTTTTCAACTTAGCTTCAGTTTGGATTAAGCTCCCAAACTTTCCTCTAGAATATTGGAATGAGTAAGTCTTTAAAGGCATTGTCAACTCTTTTGGGCACCTTGCTTCTATTGATGACATGACGGTTTCTAGGAGGAGATTGGTTTGTGCTAGACTTTGTGTTTTGGTGGACCACAAGGTGAATCTTCCCGTGTTCATCCTTTTGATATAAGAGTTACCTTCAACAATGATATAATATTATGTGGGAACTATGTACTAGAACCTTAGTGACTTCTAGGAGGAAGTCAAAACTAAGGGGGGGATGTAAGACCTCACCCTGTGTGGAACCTATAAAACCCTAATTTCTAAGGTGTAATATATTAATTAATAGTAGTTAGTATGAAATTGATAAATTTTGCAACTATGATTCAAATGTTGAGATATCATGGACTAAAAAGATAAACCCTAAGAAAATTATTCCTCTTTATCTATACACCAAGGCATGGATATGTTTGAGTAGCAAAGAATTTTAATAATGTATCAATGGATGCAAGGCTCAATCCTATGTGCAACAGTTGTTGTCCTTAACTCTTCCTTGTTAGGTCTTGCTATTATGGTTAGACAAATTAAATGAATAGATTGTGTAATTTTATTTTATTAAATATTTTATGAATTAAGTCACACAGGGTTGCTTGTGATGCATGCAAAGTGATTCATAGTGGATTGATGGTGAACTACATGGTGAACTCAAAACAATAGGAAGAAGGAATAAATTAAATAATTATGAATTGAAGAATGGGGTAAAAATTGGGTACAATAGTAAAATGTCTTAAGTTTAAATTATCCTTTTAGTGTAGGAACTCAACTATATAGTTAATTAAAAAGTGTATCATCTAGTATCTTATATCAAATGAATGCTCATGTACATCATTATTAAAAGTGTGCGGGTTTCTATTAAAAAAAAACTTTTATTAGACATGAGGTTAATGGATAAATGATGAAGGTAAGTTGGAACCAAATGCTTGAATTTTGAATTATAATTCTTAAGATATTAAGTTGTATGAATTCAAATAATTATTTTTTAATTATTTCAAAGGTTAGACTTGTAATTTTTCTAACGATGAGTGGCAAGGATTTTGCATTTGAAATTTCTTTTAGAACAGGTGATGATTAGATCCCAATAAGCAACCCATGATGAGGAAGCGTAATGGTATGTAATTGGCCAATGGAAAGAATGAGAGGATCACCAAAACCCTTGCTAACCTAGTTCGTGTCATGAAGTGATGTGATTATTCTTGTGAAGTCTCTAAGTTAAATGTTATTATTAAGTGTATGTAAAAATTCCCGAGTGTCTATAAAAATGGTAACCCAAGAGGAAGGTGTGGGGAAAATGTTTAGTGTCATAAATTATGGGTGGGTGTGCAAACCAAGTTTGAAACATGAGAAAACAGGAAAATAGATTGCTTTATGTTATTTATTTATTTATTTTTAATCCTCAAAAAAATGTTATGGTTAGGGCTCTTCAAAGGGAGATTAAAAGGTGGTTTGCAATTGGGTTTTGAGGGAGGAAAAGGTTTCTTTGAGAAGAGGGGCATGAGAGAAGAGTAGGAGAAGAGAAATGATGTTGGTATCACAGCCTCATTGTTGGCCTAGTTGCTAGGAGGTAGGTACCACTTATGTACACTTCTAATAACTTATAATTATTTCAAGTATAATTGGGGTACAATTATTGTATCATTACCTCATTAAAATTTAGTGACATTAAGAAGCCTTTACAAATAGATACTTTAATATCATTTGGTAAAGTTAAAACTAGTAAGGAATTTAATTAGGTAATATTTAGTTCCTCCACTTTTTACATGAAAATGTAGATAGTTGTACAAATATTTAGAATTGTATTAAGTAAAACTTGATTATTGACATGGATAAAAAATATCTAAAACTAAATCATATCACCTATTTATAATGAGTGGCTATCACTAATAAATTGTCTGAGAAGCAAGCTTGGAAATGGTATTGCTTAATTTTTTATGGATCATCACTATATAACATGAATTTTTTTCCTTTAAAGAAACATGAAAAATTATTCATACTTGTGATCATGAAAACATCGTATGACCTCCTTGTCAATGATCATTATATTATCTACAGTCAGATTGGTTATATTCTAGATTCACGAGGAATATTATATTCTCATTGGGAAATAACAAATGAATATTGAAAATATTTTTTTTGCACCAAGAATAAAATCTAATTAATCATTGTGTTACTAACCAGTCTAGTGATTTTATTTATATAAAATATATCAAAGACTGTGTATGAAAAGGCTAAAATACCAAAGTAGCTCTAGAAGAATCAATGCGGCTTTAAAGATTTATGGAACAATTTTAACTCAATACTAGTAAAAGTACCACCTAACTATATGACAACTAGAGTTATTTACATGTGTGCAACAACAATAGCTATAGGGAAGAATTAAAATGGTGATTGTTGGTGAAGAGGTGGGAGTTCCTAGTTTGAATTTGAATTCTCTTCTCGGTGGTCATGGTGGTGTGGTTCCTGATGAAGATTTGGTTGCTGGTAAGGTGGTCTCTGATGCAGTTGTTGGTGATTTATATATAAAGTACAGTAAATATCTTTTTATGTCAAATTGGGTTTTGTTTAGAATTATATGAAAAATAATATTAGTGAAAATTGTCACGTCAATATAAATATTAATATTAATAATAAGAGTTAATATTAATATTATTAACAGTAATAAGTATGAAATGATTTTAATATTATCGTCATATGATCTTGTCGATGTTCTAATTGGGGAATATAGAAAGCACTAAGTTCTTAAACAATAGTAACTAATATAAACCCAATTACATTAATGTATGTGATAATAGCATTATGTTTGCAACCATCCCACAGTAAACTTTAAGCAAATAACTCTTAATGATAGTTTGGAGTTAAGTTGCAATCAAGTTACAGTGTTTTATCTTTAAACCAACAACGTTGCAACCCTAACTTTAAAACAAGCAATGTAACATCAAGTAAACCTCGTTAGCCTAATATCAGTTGGGTGGTCATCAAATCAAATTCTTACATAACTTAGATTATAAATCCTACCCTATGTTTGATGAAGGGTGTGCGTTGTTGGCGCTCCAAATTGCACCAGACCAGTGAATCCTATAGACTAGCCACTTTCTGATGATCGGATTCAATGGGGGATTTGGGCAACTGACAAGAAATGGAATTAGAACACATTTCCCCTACACTTCAGGCTCTATAATACCTAGGGGGTGACCCTTTAGCAACACCTAAAGATTCAAACACATAATTAACAAAATCCTGCTTAACAGAGATAATGCTCTCCCAAAATATGCCGAGAAACCTAAAATACCACTCAATATTGGCAAGACATTAAGTGAATTTCAGAAACTAGCATGGAGAACAGGGAAAACACAAGTACTCACAACATAGAATTAAGATGATTTTGATTTTAAAGAATTGGGACTAAAATGAAAACAACAGAAGCATGATAATGGACCAGTGCCAAGAAATGGGCTATGGAGTCATATAACCAACCCTTCATCCTATAGTGTTAAACATATTTTGAAGATCCTTGCAAATGTTATCACATTATGACAACCAGACCACTGAAGTTTTATCCGATAACTCTTCTTATAAATCCACCTGAAACACAATACTCCTGTCACATGTGTTGAAGCAATTACATTGTCCTTTGAACAAAATGCAATAATAAATGCAACTTGTGTTTCATTAAAGAAATTACATTATTCTCAAAATAGAAGGCAACAATAGATATAACTCTAATGTAGCAAATGTGCATGAAAAGACTCAGACAATTTTATTATTTGAATCCAAAAGAGCAGTACATCTCAGCCATGGAGACAATTATCAACTAAAATAAACATGAAAGCTTAATTCAGAACACACACTTTCAAATCAATGACTCAACTACAATCATCCTAGAATTACAATCTACCCAGAGCTTCTGCCTGCCTTGCAGAGCTTTCCAAAATTGGAACCCCCAGAATTAGAATCAAAATGAGAGGAGAATGAGAATAAGAGAAAATAGAAGAAGCTAGGAAATCAATCTGTTGGAGACATCTGGAAGCATCCTTCACCGTTGATCAACAATTTGGAAAAAGACTCTCCTCTCTCCTCTAACTGAATTTGCCTCTCCATTTGCCTTTGTCCAAGTTATCTTGCAACATAAAATTTGGCCATGTGAGAATATCTCTATTTCATCTGTTGTGTGAAAAACAATTATGCTCCCCGTGAAAAGCTTTAATTTATGTTCTTTCATTATGCAACACATTATTTTACTTTGTCAAAGTAAAACATTCCCCTTTGCACTTTATGTTTTAAATTGTTTATTTAAAACATCCCTCATTTACTTATAAAATGAAAAATACTTTCGGGTGAATAAAATATCTCACACAGCTTTATTCACTGTATAAAATACCTCTACACACTTTAATATTTTTCCCTGAAGATTTTACGGGCACATTAAAACTCACGGGGCCCACCTCTTATTTGCTTCTCTCACACCCCGCTATCTTGCCAGATTTAACACGCACATAATTTAAAACAGCGAGCCAACGGGGTAAAGTCGGGCAACATTTATATTTCAAATGTTTTGCTCCCTTCAAATGAAAGCATTAAAAAAAATTAAAACCATCGGTCCCATTAAATATTTCCTCGCCCGTGCATTGAAGACTTGCCGCTCGATGAAGACCTTACCCGGGCCCAGTGCCACGTGTCAACCCTACGCTGATCTCGCGGGTTTTAAGAAGTGAGCACCTTCAACCCGCGAGCTGGCAGGGAAGGGCTCAGATTATGTTGCATCTGACCTCCTTAATCTCCACTGTAGATTAACTCTCAGCTTCTTTGCTCTCATATTTTTGCCCTAAGTTCATTTTCTCGGGTATTCTCTATGCTCTGGAATTTTTGCAGGCATTCATGGTGGCCATTTCTTTTGTATTTACTTGAAAGCTTCAAAAGCTTTGTCAACAACTCGATCCCATGAGCAGATTTGCATCGACCCCCTGTTTTCAGCTTCAGGCACCATTCATTATGTTTTGATGGAAGTCCATGCCCTGCTCCAAACCGCGCGGGCTTCTTAATTCCCTTTGCAAATAGATCTGCCCTCATCGAGCTCCATGCATTATGATGTGCGTGGCATTCCTTCTGCGTGGTGGCTTCTTTTTAACCTCACATCGTGCATAACACAGGCCTTGTCTCAAAAGTTTCTATGGCATCTTCAATAAATCATTTGTATATTTGCAGCAAATTTCAAATCTTAGAGACACGACCATCGAGCCTCATCTGTTTTCCTTGCACAAGCATCTCCTTCACTGGCGCGGGTTGTGGACTGTGTCTGCAAAACTTGAAAGTTTCTAAAGCATTTTCAACAAACCATTTTGTGTATCCTGTAAGTTCAAACGCCACTATTCCCATGGCGTGCTTTAGAAATTTTGACGCCACTTAACTTTACACACGCCCACTGTATTGGCTTTGAAAGTTGCAAAGACTCATCACCAAATCCTTTTTAGTGCATACTTTGTAGCTCATGGCATTCCACAACTCTCCTCTGGTGTGCGGGCTCTCCATAGGGCAGAGTCTTTGTTTGAAAGTTGCTAAAATTTTTACTAAAGCTTTGATGGGTGAACACTCCTTCCCCCACCGCACATTGCATTTGATTTTAGTTTCTAAAGTCTTAGAGGACTTCTACATAGTCTCTTCAATGCATTTTCTTTGGGTTTCAAAGCCATCCCATGAACCATTTATGGTGCACCTCATGTATTTCACATAAAGTCTCCTCTCATTCCTCATGGATATCGGCCTCTTCTTCATTTTTCATGCCACTGCTTAGTTTCTAGACTGTGGCATTTATATCTTGCAAATAATGGTGCACTAGAGTACTTTGATATGACAATCTCTAATAATATAAAAACTTTAATTCACACCTAGTCACTCATTCCCTATGTTTGATGCTATGAATATGTGTATCTTTCATACCATCAACAAGCTCTGCTTGAGAGTTACCGATTTTGAATGAGGTATCAGGAGAATCTTTCATTCTTGTGTATCTTTCATACTTTATAGCTATAGCAAGCATACATGATTTTGTGACCAACATATGTGCAAAGATAATTCTTTTGAAGGAGAAATTTGATAAAGGAACTTAACTATATTTACCTACAATTTGTAGGCTTACTAAGATTGACTCCTAAGGGTACTAATAATTTACTTCAATTTACCACATCATAAACAATACTCAATGATTTCAGCAAAAATTAGCATACTAACCCTCCTAGTAGTGATTTCCCTGTGTTCTATGTGGATTTCACAATTGTATAATTTGAGTAATAGTTCATATATCCTAATAGATTGAAATTATTGGTGATCTGAGTTGTAAGCCCCAAATTCCTAAGGTTGGATAATTTTCCGAAGTGATAGAGGTGTCAAATCTAAGAAGAAAATCACAAACCTATATTTAGGTTGGACAACCAAGGACCAACTACTAAGGTTGGTTAAGGCCTCCTTCACTTTTGGTTATTCAAGGCCAAGGGGGGTTCCCCTAAGGTTCTAAGCTTAACAAATTTATAATGAGTATTCTGCTTGTTACAAACCATACATGTACATTATACCCCTATATAGGTTGTCACAATGTATATATCTGTTGAATTGAATTGAATACATAAAGCATATCAATCATGTGAAAATCCATATAAGTGCCTTTGATTATTATTAAATAGCAAAAGAAAATATATATATGATGCATTTAATCAACAAATTAAATACTTAAAAGTTTCATTTAATTTGTATAGCCAAAATGGGTTGGAAAAAAAGAATAATGATTTTATTACTTCATAGTCTAAAATACATCAGTCAGCATTTTCATAAGTGATTATAATAAAATGGATGTTAGTCTCAAATTACAACTAATGCAAGCATAACAAATGTGTCATGGATCTTCAATTACAATATTTTGAGTTGATATATAATATATGATAAC
>VDFB02197684.1:0-21079 GCA_007258455.2 Sequoia sempervirens | reverse complement strand
AAAACATATTAAAAAACATACTTTGATCTGAGTTTCACTTCCAACAGTAAAATAGTCAGTACTTAATCAATGCTGCTATTAACTATTTTCTACTTTTCAATAAAGAAATAAGATGCTAAAAAATGCTTATCAAATCTTATGTATTGTTGTTGAACCTAAGAAAATATTAGACTAGGAAAGAACACAGCTGGACTACAGAAAAGGCAGAAACATAGAGTCAGTTAAACAGACCTCGTAGAAGATTCAAGACCCTGATGAATATCACAGCATCACTTGGAAAAGCATCAATCTGAATGCCATTCATATAAAAAATGAACATTTGCAGTTCATCAATAGACTAAAAAGAAATTTTTTGTACAACTCCCATCATGCTTTAAAACAGGAAAATGCCTGAAGCCAGAATATTATAACATCAAAATTAAAAATTCAACGACTTATTGTACATACTGGATTACGAGGAGCACTTTTTTTTTGCTTCTGCATCTTTTCTTGAATTTTCTTCATGTTCTCCTCCCTGTTCTTAGCTAAAGTTTTCACATTTTCCTGGCAAAAAAAATTCAAAACTCATCTGAAAGGCCAGGAACTTGTGGAAAATGCACCTCTGATGTTCTGTGTTAACTTAACATACATGCTTCCAAAAAGTTCAAAACAGACACTAAAACTCACAAGGGATTCTTTTGCTGGAGTTGAATCTCGGAAAAATACATTAGTAACTGACATAGCTTCTTCTGGCATGTCCAAACGTAATCGTAGACCCATCTCTGAGAAGGCAGATAGTAAAGCCGCATAATCTCCCTGCAAATCAAGATTTCCACAATTATAAAAATGCTACACAATAGAAAACCTACAAGCATTGACCAGATGTCACTTTTAAGAAATTTTAACCTACAAAGTCAATGAGTTTTATTTCTTATATATATATATCTTCTCTAAAGATTTTCCAGTGCGTTGTGAGCTCAATGTGTGCTTGAAGAGGTATTGCAGTGCCATGGCAATATAGAAATCTGTAAGACCAGGCACAGAGTGCTAGATTTTATAGGATCTCAGTTAAGCTTTTACCCTTTTGGACTTAAAATTTCTTATGTTATTCAACATATATCACCTGGCAGGGACAGAAATCATGTTGCCACTGGTTCTCAAAAGGGGGAAAAAATTGCATCCAACAATTACGTATTTATTATATAGAGATCTGAAGACCATTCTTCATCTAAAGATTGGAGGAATTAGATGTAAAAGTTGATAACAAAACACTGGCACACACATGGAGGATTAGACGTGTTAACACAAAGAAGGTGGAATTTCAAAATTTTAATTCCAAGGCATAGGTCTGCACTTGGATAGTGGTGCCCAACTCATAAAAGACTCTTTTCTCATTCAAAATTTTCTTCAAATGATAGGACCACGCCAACACAAGCCAGATGCATTTTATATTTTCACCCTGTTGTACCCAAACCAAATTTTTTGCTTCATCAAGGCATTTTGCTTAAAATAGTCTAAACCTTGCTAAAATGATGTAAAATACAGTTTTTGGGCAATATCAAGCATGGAGTTTTGTTAGTGTTTTGTCAGTCAAAGGCAGTATCCATTGATTAGAACCTGAATTAGAGACTCGGAGCGAAGCATTTCACGACGATAATTATACAAGAGCTTGGTCATTTCAGTGGCTAAGATGATGATTTCAATGATCAATTTTTGAAGATTTCTCAAAGGAAAGCAGAATTGCGCCCCTGTAGCCTAGGGGCGCCCTTCTATTTGAAGGTCTAAATTTTGTGATAAATGCTCAGGTATACAGTCAATCTCTTCAGAATCAGTCCGCCTATCCGACGAGCTATCCAGCGAGGCTTTCCGAGACTTCTAACTCCGGTTACGGACATCAGAAGTTGAAGATTCCAGAAGTTGCAGTTTGCAGAAGCTTGTCTTTTTCCAGCTTTTGCGCCCCTGTAGCTTGAGGGCACACCTCTTTAAAGAGGGTTAGATCTTGGTTTTCCTGATGATTGGTGCAGTCAATCTCTTCACGACTAGTCTGCCTGTCCGATGAGCTATCGAACGCAGTCATCCGAGTCCCAGAGCTCCGGCAGTCGACGTCTAAAGATGAGCTTATAAAGAAACTTCACATCACAGAGCTTCTTCAAATGGTGTAATTGCGTTTCCCGTGTGCCTGTAGCTCAGGGGCGCCCTTTAAAATGACCTCTGAGATGGTAGAGTTTTGGCCGGGCGAGGCCCTTGACATCTTACCTAGTCCAGTCACATGCACCGTTGTCATTAACCGACATTCCGAGAAATCGTATGGGTAGGATTCTACCAGTACGAATTTCACCAAGTAATCCGGGTATATAAATTTCATTGTATTTCAGAGGCTGTGGCGCCCAGCCTCAGCCTCATGATGAGGTTGTTCATATCTCAAGTCTTGCCAAGACTTGTGCGAATTATTCAGCCTATCCAACGAGCCCAAATTTTGCCACTGGCTTTGCAAACGTCAGACGTAGTGTGAGGTCTTTTGGGTGAAATATTGAAAACGAAGACAACCAAAATGGGCCAAGTTTATCGATATTCCATCTTGGAAAGGCTTTCATTTGAGGTCTTAGAAGCGCTTTTGCTTGCCACCTAGAGACATCTTCGTAGGTCCTTCCGCTACGTGTCGAGATGCATTTGTTCGAACTGTGCCATCCTACCTCCGCATACTTGAGGTCGTGTACCGTTGAGAGTTGCACCGTCAAAATGGTGTTCATGCCTTTTCTGCCGGACGCTTACTTTATGGGTCCTTAATGCAACAAGATGCCTTGCGTATATTCGTTAGATGCAGAATACTCCTAGTTATGTAGTGTGCGTGGTTGCCTGTTAGCAGGGTTCACCGTTCATTGTCAGCAGCCGTTTGAAGCGTCAGATGGCAGTTTTGAGAAATGAAGTCTGGTACCTGAAAATCAATTTAATCAAGGGCGCCTAATTCTTTGAGGTGTTAAATGATGGATTTTGTAGTGATGACTCCCAGTAGACATTTCTTCCTTGCTTTGCAGGCTTCGCAGTGACTACACCTGTTCAGTCTCAGCATTATCTGGTCACCCAGAAATCAGTGTCGAAGATGGCCAGTCGTAACTTTGTAGTCAGCGACAAAGTAGGAAGTTAATAAAAAACATGATATCTTGAGCAAATGGATGCCTATGAGGTCAAATGAGGACTTTTTGAAATCAGTAAAGGTTGTCGAATCCATCCAAGTGCTTTACGTGGTTTGTCAACTGAACAAAATAATATTAAATATTTATTTTGCATGCTAAGGCATTAAATGGCGATTTTCTCAAATTGGTGCCTCTTTGTGCTAGGATTTCAAAAATGCATGATGAATATTTTTATTATTATTTTATTCCGGACTCCAAATCAGTATCAGTTCAACTGGAGGGGATCCAATCAAAACAATTCTATTTCAGTCGAGGGTTTTTAGTCTTGCAGTCACCTTTGAAGTGCGAATTTATTCTATTAATTCAAGCATGGCGTCATATTTCATTCACACAGCTTGAGCAAATTCGTAATTCTTCAGAGCAAAGGCGAATTTTCTTCAGAGTTGGGCGAATTTCTCATAAAAAATCATTGGTGAAGACATCAAAACACTTTCTTTGCAGGTACAGGTCAGAATTATCAGCGAATTTCAAGGCAAAGTGGCGATTTTGGCAGAGGAAAACATCAAAAAACATCTTCTTCTCAAATTCTTCTATTTCTCATCTTAAATTCTTTCGCATGTTTGAAGAATTGGAAAATTTTGGCAAAACAACTCATCTGGGTCTATTCAGAATAGCTTCCTCGAGAAAACCCATGTGCCATAATTTCTCTGGAAAATTTACTCCAGAGCATCAGTTCTCGAGTTTCTAATTTTCTCAATTGAAAATTCCTTGCATGGTCGAGTAAAAGTCAAATTTTTCGCATTTCTGACGTTCTGGGTTGTCTTAGAATCTTTTTTTGGACAAAACCCATATCTCAGATTTTTCACTGAAAATTACTCTTCGATAGGCTATTTTTAGCTTTCCAGAAAAGTTGTCAGAATATAGCCGTGTTCACAGTCAACAGGTGAGTTTTTCAGAGTGCAGTTCACACAGATTGAATTCAAGACCAAATCAGTCTTAATTCATGATTTCGTCAGAAAAGCTAAGACCGATTTGTATCAAGTGCATTCAGAGGGTTGACAGGTGTAGTCGCTCAAATCCATATGGTTGCATGCCTCGTATGGCCGATTGTCTTCCAAAGCCGGTTTAGAGGGTTGATACCGTTGGAATTTTGCTTGTGCAGCAAGTTCGTTTGCATTTCTCACAACCAGAATGTGCACAGTCAAACTTCGTAGTTTCGTCATGCAACACTCTTTCATTAAGGAGACGCGTTAGAGACATCAAGTTGCAAAAGAAATAGTGGCCACCACTTCAGTTACGGAGCCACCAAAGTTACCAGTCAGTGAAATGCTAATTTGAGTGTGCAAAGATTGCCAAGTTTGCTCAAATTGCTGACAAGCAGTGAATTGTGACAACCTTTAGACAGTGATGCAGTTAACAATCTCGTTGAGGGATTGGTTGCTCGAGATCACGGCCAGTAGACTTCAGTTCCCACCTCTCAGGATAGACATTACACACAGGAGTTAAACTTGGTGTTATCTTTTCAAGTTAACTCATTGCCCATCTCAAAGTATGTCTATTCCGGGATTATCTTTTATTCACTTGGAGTTGATTAGGGTTTACGTTAATCATGGTAGTGTTCCAATTAATTTGCTTTCAATAAGGATGTGCATGCTTGCACATTGTCCATTTAGATTAGATGTACCGGTTAACTGATGGTAGCTTTCTAGTTAACTATATAGTTTACTTTATTAGGTTTTAGCAATAAAATCTTGCATGCATTGCAAGACTGTAGTTGACTCAAGGTGATTTTAGGTTCCCTTTGCCACCTTTGATACCCAGAATACAGCTTTTTGCTCATTTAGGTTATAACTTTTGCACGAGAGAGAAATATATATGTCAGGCTTACCTTGCCTGCATATTGCTCGTTCTGTATCTGTTCATGAGTATTTACTATTGTGATGAATTGTTATGCCACTTGGGTTTCATGCAATTATGATGGTGAATTCTTGCTTTAGTTAGATATAGTGGCTAGTTGATCATAGATTGTATGCATGTCTCGCCAATGCAATTTATTATCCTAGTTGGCTATCCTTCATGTTTTGTGTTCAATAAACTCTTTTAGATTGAGCTGATAGATGTGCCACCTTGCCTTCAAGTTGAGAATTTGTACTTGGTTATCGTGTGATGTGTGTGGAATAAATTTATTCAGATTGAGCCGATAGTTGTGCCACCTTGCCTTCAAGATGAGAATCTGTACTTAGTTTATCGATATTGCTGTTTCCAATGCTCTATTCAGATAAGCAGAGCAGTTGTGCCACCTTGCCTTCACGCCAGAGTCCGTGACTTATTTATTGTCGACAATCATTCCCCGCCCATTTCCCCATGCCTGCTTTCTTGAGGAACCGGATAGATTTAAAGTAAAGTTAGCTTAGTTATAGCATGATCTCATGTCCGAGAAAACTTTTAGCTGCAACGTCTTGCTCTTTCTTAACCTTGTGCCTCTTCCAGCTGAGAACAAAAAGATAGGACTTAGATTACTTTTCTTTTCCACGCATTCCAGCACTACGAGGGAGCTTCCCCTCCTAATTTGAAGAGCACTCATTACGCAGTGTGCATAGCTGTCCCTACAAACTTGCACTCCAGAGGTGTTAGTTTTTACGCCAACACAACCTAGTGTGCAAGGTGCATGCAGGAGATGGGCTCTAAAAATGTTTGCCTTAAAGCATTGTCCCTAATAAAGCCCAAAATTAGCCTACGGGAATTAAATAAGCTAAAAGGGACACTTCTGGCTACTCTACGGAAGGAGACATTACATTCTTGTGCAAACTGATCCCTTGTCCTGAATCTAGAGAAATATTTAAACTTGCTGATGGTTGCTAAGGACTTCCCAATCATCAGCAACTACCCAAAACTACTCAACCCAATTGGAGTCTTAACTATTCTTGTCAATTGTACAACATAACAAAAGCAAACTAATATGTAATTTATCCTATCTACACATTTAGTTGTTGAAGTGAGGTTGAAGGGGAAAAATGTTGGTAAAGTTTTTGTTGTTTGTAATGTCCCCGTTTTAGCTGACATGTTTGTTGAAGAGTGAGCCTATCATTTTGACCCTCGTAGGTTGACAGTTTTGATTAGAGGGTTATCCATGGCAGTTATCCAGAGTTTCGGGACATTACTCCACCAGTTGATTCAGGTTTGGGCCTTTGCAGGGACTCACACAGTGATATTCAGGCACTTACTATTTATAGTAAGTCAGGCCAACAGGGGTTACTATTTCTGGCAGGGCACCTGGTTCAGTTGGCAAGTTCAGTATCAACCCAGTTTGATAGTTCGTTGAGCAAACGGAGAATAATGGCGCATTTAATAATAATTAAATGATTATTATTATGACTTTATAATATAAAGTCAATTAAATGAAATATTAAAGTATTAATTAATGGCAAATTATAAAGTATTTAATACTTTATAATGGAGGAGTAATTTTAATATTAAATGAGTATTTATTACTCATTTAAAAAGGGACGCCATTTATTAATAATTTGCCTAAGTCTTAAAGGGTCAAACTTTTGAGGAAAAGATATATATTTCTCTTCAAGGCAAATCGAACTTCATTGTGAATTATTCTAATTTGTCTTATTTTCTCTCTGAGAACATTGGGATTTGTGAAACAAGGGTTTCCGCGAATCATTGGATTTTGAAGAACGTTCCCTCTTCAAAATCAGACATACTGAGACTGTGAGATACCAGTTGAAGCTTGTCAGTGGATGACTTTATTCAGAAGTCATATTTGTGCTTACAGAGGAAGGATTCAATAAGGGTTTGAATTATTTTCATTAGATATCAGGGCCGACTTGACTGAGGCTCATTTCCAGTTATTTTGGCTTCCATACTTCTCAGCCGTACATTCATTATTGTTGTTGAAGGTCATACTGTACCAGCAGATTGGCGTGTGAATGAAATAAGAGAAATGCCTTTGTTCTTTGGTCTCTGTCTACTCCAGATTGGGCGCCTAGCTTTCCAGTGGTATTTGGTGTCATTTTGGTTGAGGGAAAGAATGCATTTCATGTATGTTGATATTCTTCAATCTGTGCGCCTGACTGCAATAAAATCAGGTTCCTTTTACTTAATTACCAGCTGCCTTTTAATTTGCATGTATTGCCTTTCAGATTGTAATAGTTGGATTTGAATAAGGAAAGTATTCTCAGTTAAAAAAAACATAGATTTATTGTTGTTCTGGCATTTCACCAATTTATTGTATTTATTTTCAAAATAGCACCTATCTCTATTTATTGCAAAAACCACAAAAAAATCAAAAACAAAGAAAACAAACAAAAACCTTGCATTCTCAGTCAGTGGTTGGGTTGAGAGACACCTGGTCTCTTACATTGTTGCCGAAATGTATCCCTTTTGCTGATGAACTGCTAAAGGGTGTGTTTGGCTGATAAAGTGAGGAAAAGCAATTATTGTAGCATTTAAGTTGCTACTGAAGTGGTCACCTAAGCTAATAGAGTGTGTGAATAGGAAAGCTAGCATTTTGGAGTTTGACCTAGCCATTGATTTTGGAAAAGGTTGTGAGTTTTCCCTTCCTACATGAACCATCTGAATAGCATTAAAACAAGATGTGAATAAATCATTTTGGAAATAGCTGCTAAAAGAGGTTGTGAGGATTGAATGTGAATTGGATGGTCAAACAATCTACATGTCTCTTGCTAAGATCGATTGGGATTCTATGAATGGACATTGGGAAATTCCTAGGCGGTTGGGTAGTTGCAAATGCCAAAACTACTGTACTTTTTGGAGGGACTATTTGTTCCCAAAGAAGCCAAGAGGCCAAAGGAGAAATAAGAGAGAGTTTTGAGTCAATGAGAGGGGTTTGGCTGGGAAAAGGTACTTAATGGCAAATGCAAAGGGAGAAAAGTGTGTTGTAGTGTTGTCTGTGAATGCAGAAGCAACGAGGGAGTCAAAGGAGTGTGTTTAGCAAACTGTAACCTTCCTAAGAGACCATTGTGGTGGCATTGTAATCCTCATACCAGACACTATTTATTGATGGGATGTTGAATGCATACCCTTCCTAGAGTTTTATGTAATGTTCTTTACTTGGAGTATGCCTGAATTTGCCTTAAGAGACAATTACACAACATAAAATTGTTTTACAAATAATATTCCATAGTAAATTATATAATGGATATTGAACTTAAGAATAAATGAACTATTAACATTTATGAAATAATGAATAACAACTTAAACTTGAATCCAATCTATAGACTCTTCTCCAATAATCAATCATAGTAGGGATTGGAGAGAAATGCATGATAGGGCACCAGAAAAACTATTCGTCACAATTAAGCCCAAGGGCGTGCTCGTACCCCCCTTGGCCCCAAGTGGTAGGAACATCCAACCAAGACAATTCCATCCAACTTAGGGTGGTGTACTTACATTGTGAGAACCTATACCCTTCCCTAGCATGTTTCCTTGCCAACCCTACACATGATTGCTTGAAGAAAAAGATGTAGATTATAGTAATATAAATAAATTTACTATTTCCCTTATTTACTAATTTAGACATAACATATCTCTCCATATTGCATATTAGTCATTATGAAATTAGCTATATATATATATTTAGATGCCTATCAAATATTATACATTAAATGCATATACAACCAAATGCATACCAAATACTTTATTAATCAATTTACTGATTTCTTAAAATGCCAGTCCAGATCTGACCCATTTGATGCCCTCCAAATGAGTAGGAGCGTTCTATTTATAATCCCTCCAAATTGGTGAAGAGTCATACTAAAAGATATACCCATTCACCTTAATCTTTCTAAACTGCTGCCTATCTTGAGGGAGACACAACTCTTCATGGTGGGCGCTGACTTAACAATCTTAATTTAATTTCAAACTTGTTTGGAATCGTTGCTAAAGACATATCCTCATAAATCCTTAATCGACCATCTTAACAAATCGCTAATACTAACTTCTTTGCCTAAATCGATCTCCTTACAAGATCGCTTCCCTCATTATTTCATACGCCTAGTTTAGAGGCTACAAACTGGATCTTTTTGGCAGGGTTATGACATTTTCACCCATCTTGTGTTTCTCAAAGTATTGTGTTGTTTTACATTAATTTCTTGAGTGTTCATGTTGCATATTATTTTGTTGAGAGTTGATAAGTAAGCTAATCTAGTACTTGATAATTAATGAGTCATTGAGGTCATGAGTCCAGCGTTTTATGGATCACTAATCAGCAAAGTACAAACAAACACAACTTCTTTACTAGTTAAATGCAGAGACTAGTGTTTGGCTATAAATGAAGATATAAACAAAAAACATCAACAAATATTGATTATTGGCTACATTTTAAGACCAATATTCTACATCAATAGGAAATGATTAGAACAAATGAACACCACATGATTTTAGAAGATAAATTGCTAAAGCAATATGCAAAGTTATTATTTTAATGAATAACATGTATCAATGTTACTCAATTCAATTTGACTTGTGGGATTCTAAACATAAGTTTAACAATTATTGAATAATAGCTTAACGGTATTTGAAGCATAGGCTTTGCATTCACCATCCTTCACTACACACAAACACAAGGACTTGAGTTCAACCTTCAAATGGCAATCTTTGCAGCATAAGTTTGGGCTCAACTATCGCCCCAATGAGTCTAAGACTCATATTTATAACCTCTCTAAAATAGCTTTAAAGGGAAAATAATAATAAACTAATGTCTTTTTTATTGCTTTAAATCAAACCCTATTTCTTCCTTTGCCAAGAGGAAATAAAACTCTTAAAATTGGCTTAAAATAGACATCCATTCACTTTAAATCTGCTTTTTCCCAAAGCCAGCCAATTGAATGGAATGGCATTCATCTTTTCATACAATTTTTGCTCTAAATCACTTGACATTTGATTTTAGAAAACTATTGGTGTTTTAATTCGCACCTCTGGAATGCGAATTAGAAATGGACAGCTATGCATAGATAAACTACTCTTCAAATTAGGAGGGGAAGCTCCCTCTTTGCTGATGTTGCTTAAGAAAGTAAATTAAAACTAATTTGCCTATCTTTTTGGTTCAACTAAGAGCACAAGGTTTATAAAACTCAAGCGTCGTAGCTAAGATTTTCTATTTTAGAATTTCAACTACGACTAGCCTACTCTAATGGCGTATCTAATTTCTCAAGTAAATGCAGAGCAAGAGAATTAGAAATGGACAAAGTTTGATTCTTTGACAAAATACTTAGATAAACTCTTCTTTCAACATACATCTACTTACTTTCAATGCAAGCTGAAATTAAAGATAATATAAGCATAACACAATAAACGGAAATTTGAGACATTATATTAGGGCAAAGTAGGCACAAGACTTTATTTCTCAAATCTCTGGAACAAAATATTACACAAGACACATGCACTGAACAAGAACTTGCAGCTAAAAGAGACTTGCAAACTTGTTCTTACACAAAGTGAACAGCAACTACACAACAACTTGCATGCAAAATAGGCTTAGCAATTTGCTATCACAAGCACGGTTCTGTTAAGAAAATAATGGGCAAGGCTTCCCTTATTTTTCTTAAAATTTCAATTTTTTGTGTTTTCTCATCTCCTAATGAATTTGCAGTTCTAGGAGCTAGACTATCCTGACGATCTGGTTATCAGATTCACTAAATAGCTTGTTGAATTGTGAGGAGGGTGCTCTGGATGCAATGTCACTTGAAAAGTTGATTTGGGGCCTCAAAATCTTGGGTGCCCTTGGTTACTTGGGGCACCCATATTATTCAGACTTAGTCTCTTTTTTGGATTTTCAACTTTTACACTTGCTTTATGATCTTTTCATAAATTCTCAATTCTAGATGATCCGGAGGTCTAACGAACTAATGGTTGGGCTCGCTGGATAGTTGAGAAGATTTTGAGGGGGGTCTTTTGGGAGCTACATCTCCTGAAAGTTGAATCTTGAGGGTCAAAATCTTGGGCGCCCCTGGCTACCTAGGGCGCCCAACTCCTCCAGAGTTAGTTTATTTTCTGTGATTTTCACCTTGTTTTGACTTCTGACATTTTCCATGGTTTTACCCCTCCGATCCGCCTTCAATATCTGGTGATTATCAACTCTGATGGACTTGCTGATGGTTCCATTGGAAAGCTGCTTCAAATCTGAAGAAGTCATGCAAGAGGTGTCAAACCCTAATTCACTCATTTAGGCCCTCAAATACTTGGGTGCCTTTGGCTACTTGGGGCGCCCAAGATCTCCAGGCTTGGACATTTTTGCTTGATTTTCATTCTTCAAACTTGAACCTTCATGTTATAACTTCCATTTGATCTGGATTTGTCAGTGATTAACAAGTCTGATGATTTGACGAAGACATCCACCGCGAAGCTAGCAGAATCTTGAAGACAATGAGCATATTAGCAAACCCTAATTGCTAGATTAGGTCCCCCAGAAGACTGGGCACCCATGATCACCTGGGGCGCCCAAAGTTCCCAGACTTAGATTATTTTTTGATATTTTCATGGTTTGCATTATGTTTCTTGGTTGAGACCTCTCCATTTGACCTCGAATTCTAGATGATTGGTTGATCTAATGACTGCGCTGTCGAACTCACTACGGAGCTGAGAAGAATCTAAGCAACATTGTTTGTGAGCACAAACCCTAATTTCATCATTTGATGCCTTGAAAGTTGGGGCTGTTCCACCAAGCCTCCCGGACGGGACTACGGGATCGCAAGGGACGCTGGCCGTGGACGGCAAATTTTTGAGGATTTCAGGGGACTCGGGACGGCCGTATAGTATATATATATATATAGTATATATATATATATATATATATATATAGGGAGAGAGAGAGAGATAAATTTTAAAAATATAAGGAAATTTCAAATTTAAGATATTCATATGAGTAATGATAATCATAATAATCACCAATCATAATTGGACATATGGCATCATAGAACTCGAATTATCAAACAAATTACTAGATGAAGATAAGACTCACAATGGGTTTGACAATCACCAATCATATTGTATAGATATACCACCACCTCTGATATCACTAGTAGGATTAGAATGCACAAGATAAACACAAAATTAAATCATGAGTGCACAATACTAGAAACAATAAACTGAATTATGTGGGATTTGATTACGTCGCTTTCAATGCTTTTGAAAGCCCTTCAAATTCGCATGAGATACCACCAAGTTAAAACTACACAAACCACCACCCAAACTAAGAAACTAATCTTAAATTAACATGACCATTCAAACTAACAAAATATGAAACTCTCACAAACAATATAGAACAATAAGTTATATTGTAACCTATGTTCTAACAAAAAAACAAACACAATTACAAACATCTATGGATCACAAACTCTGACACAATATCTTGCAATTAGAAAGTAAAAAAATGAAATTGAAGAATACAATCTAAAATTTAAAAATTGTCTTTGCAACCCAATGGGCCATTTTTGAATAGGGTGAATCCAACCATGCTTGGCACACGGACATCTATTTCAAAGATGTTAACAAAGAACACATGCTTTGCAAAGTGAGGAAGTTAGTTGCAAACTCTATCAAATCTGCTCACACAAGCTCTTTGCCTCTAGTGTGATCTCTCATCCAGTTGAGAACCCAAATGTGATTGTAGATGTATTTGGTGATGTTCATGATTTCTTCCACCACTAGTCTCTCTCAATCAATTTTGCCCATCCTTCAAGAGAAGGTCAAGGCAAAGAGTAATGTAGGGGGTTCAAAAAAAATTTGGTTGCCTCTTTTGATGCAATTTCCTTGCCATCACATATGCTATTGTATTATCGGTTACAACTTTCACCACATTTTCAGTGCTTACCTCTAGGATTTAACACAAGTTCCTCCAACAATATTCTCAAACTCTTTGCATTCTTTGCATTGAAATATTTTACTAACCCCTAATTCATGAGGAACAACTTCACCATTGTGAATCTTGTCTTGAACTCCTTCAAACCCTCCTCTTTCTCTTCTCACTTTTGCTCTTGGCTGCAATTTTATCTTGGCAAGTTAAAATGAGATCAAATGAAGGTAAAAAAATGTTTTAAGTGGCCATATTAGGGTTGGGAAGGCGTGGGGCCCACAAAGGAATGTTTTAAAAAAAGAAAAAATTAAAAAAAAACTTTTATTTTTATGTTTTATATGCTGCTGGGCCATAGGGGACGGCTGGCTGTCCCCGGGACGGTTGAGGGACGGCTGAAGCGTCCCCCCTATCCAGATCCGGGGGGCGGCTGGCGATCCCACTTCCGGTCCGAGGGCGTTTACGGCAATGGGGGGCGTCCGGTGAGGACTCGGGGGCGTGCGACATGGCGTCCCCTGCAGCGTTCTGTCCTCGAAGCGACCTTGCCCAGAAGCCGGGGCGGGGCAAACTCTACCTAGGGGCAGCGTCCACGTGTACCTGGTTGAAGGCCTATCTCCCTTCAAAGGGCACCATGGTGGCGAGTTAGTTTCTATTTTGCAAATTTCAACTTCCTCTTTAGTTTGGCTGATGCTTGCCTTTGCCTTGCTGTTGGAGATGAAATTTTTCTAATGTATGAGTGTTTTGGTATAGGTACGGGGCGCTACAGGTCTCGGACTTAGCCAAGAATTTATTTTCAACTTTCCACGACTTCCTTTCTCCATTCTTGATCACGGTACATTCATTATTTCTCATCTTGTTGGAGTGCTTGAATGTTTGAATCACGACCTTGGCGGTATTTGTCCTCCATTAATAGCCTTGGAGCTCTGAAAAAGCTTTGAAAAGCAAAAATGGACCCACACTAGAGGGAAAAACTAATCTTTTGTAATTTGAGCGCACCATCACAGTAGAGGAAGTATTTTGACCACTCAAAATCGGTTTGAACCTAGAAGTCAAACTTTCTATTTTAGAAAATTTTGCCAGTATCCATTTCAAAAGAAACCCAAAAAAAGGTTCTATTTTTAGAAAGTTTTGTACACTTGGTCGCTCTGAGCAAACCCAGATTGTCAGATTTTGAAAATTTCAAGTTTTTGACCCTCATGCAAGACATGCAAACCCCAATTCTTACCTTTTTTTGACAATTTTGACAAGACTTTTACTCATTTCTTCAAAATGCCTAAGTGTAGCAAAATTTTTAATTTGGGGTACAACAATCCTTAAGCAAATTAATCTCCTAGACAAATTTTATATGGTGTTACAAACTAAAAATTGCGAGTTTTATAATGTTTTGGAACTAAAACTTGAATGGGCATGATTTTTTGAGGTTATTGCAAGCTGAGTAGCCATTTCTAAATAGTATTGCCACAAAAAAAATCGTGATTTCTACTCATCATTTTCTACTTATATACCAATCACAATTTTACCAAACATTTGCCACCATGGAAAAGATGCAATTTCATTAATTCTTTGTTGCCATAAACCCTAGTCACAATATTGATGTTATTAGTATAATATCTTTCTATTTATGTTATTAATGGTCATCCAGTAGTTTCTAACTTCATCTCTTTTTAACGATTGTTTCTTTTAGAAACATCATCTTTGTAATTCTATTTAAGGAGCCTTTGTCTCCTCTGTATAATGAACATCATTCTTTGTAACATGGTATCAGAGCGGGTCAATGGGATTTCATAAAATTTGGCGAATTTTTTGAGAAAAATTCGTAACCTCTTCTTATTTGGAATTTTTTTCCAGAAATTTGTTT
The DNA here is from genome assembly GCA_007258455.2 of Sequoia sempervirens. Classification (NCBI taxonomy): domain Eukaryota; kingdom Viridiplantae; phylum Streptophyta; class Pinopsida; order Cupressales; family Cupressaceae; genus Sequoia; species Sequoia sempervirens. Next base: position 6,288 of record VDFB02197684.1, on the reverse strand, counting down.
TTCGATTTTTTATAAATCATTGTAGGTTTTGTTGAAATCTTTGCAGAATTTCGTGGGCTCTTTTGGAGCTATAATTCAAATTTTTGTGGGTTCGTGGACTTGTGTTCGTGGGAAGTTTGAATGCTGTGTTTGAAGATCGTGGAGGTTTTCTATTTTTCGCACACCCTCTAGTTTCTTCTTGGCCCGCATTTGTTCTTCTGAGCCTCGTTTTAGGGCATGCGATCTCTTTGTCTGCATTTCTTGTGTGATTTCGTGACTTTGTTGTTTCTACTTGCGTCGATCTTTTTCGTCGACTTATTACCCGCTTGCTGTTCTGCAAAATTTGCGAACTCATTTCGCGTTTTCTCTGGCCCACGCGTCCACAAATCGTGCTTCGAGGGTTTTTGCCCGTATTTTTATTCTGCAAACTGTGTTTTTTTCCGCTCGCATATGTCCGTCTAGGTTCGCGCATTCTTCTGCTTCCTTCACGCGATTTCATCTTTGTTTCATGCGTGATGGGTTTGTGTTCTTTCATGCGGCCCTCTTTGTATGCACATGACGGGATTTTAGTGTCTTCTGGGTTGTTTTCTGCACATGACGGGCTTTTGCATGCAACTCTCAGTCCACGATTTCTAGTTTGAACCTCGAGAATACGCCTAGGGCATAATTCTTTTGGTTACGATTGAAGCGACCTCGATTCAACATCGATACGGGTGGGTTTTTAATATTTTCCTTGAAAAACGATACGCGGATTTTTTAATATTTTTCCTTAAAAAAGCAGGTTTATTGGGTTTTTAATAATTTTTTGTCCTTTATTAAAAAAAAAAATCTGGCTTGTGGGTTTTACCGTTTTGCCTTAAAAACAATGTTATGTATGTTGCTCTGTGTTTTAGATTTTGTGCTAGCTACCTATTTCTAGGCTTCTGTAATTCGCAGAGTTGTGTGGAATTCCTTTGTGGGTTTTTACCTTTTTTTTCCGAAAAAATGATTTGTAATCTTTGGGTTTGGCGATTTTTTTCTCAAAAATTGTACTTTGCCGCAGTCTGTTTCTAGTCGCACTTGGAGTTGTTGTGCGAACATCTGCACCAGTGTTTTTTTTTTTTTGCAGTCTGTTTTCGGGAATCTTGCTCATTTGCAAAAGTTTGGAGGGTTTGTCGATTTTTCCTCAAAATCGTGGCAGTTGTTCTCAATGTGTCTCTAGTTACAGGGAGGGAAGTTCTCCAACATCAATGTGTCTCTAGTTACAGGGAGGGCAGTTCTCCAACATTAGGTTGGACAGTTGGTGTTGTTTTTTGGGTTTATCTAGAAGTTCTGCAATTTCTGGGAGGGTTGGTGGCAGAGTCAGTGGTAGGCTCTTGTCTTTTGTTGCAAAAGCGTTCTGAGAAGGGGGCATCCTTCTCTTTTATTTCTCTGGGTAGTTAGAATGATGACCATTAAGGGAGGGTATTAGTATAATATCTTTCTATTTATGTTATTATTGGTCATCTAGTAGTTTCTAACTTTGTCTCTTGTTAACGATTGTTTCTTTTAGAAACATTGTCTTTGTAATTCTATTTAAGGAGCCTTTGTCTCCTCTGTATAATGAACAACATCAATTCTTTGTAACAGATGTTCCTCTATCACTTCTTCATGTTGCATTTTATGATTCTCTTTTCCATTTAAATGGTCACAACTTTCCCTTGGCTCCACCACTCTAAAAATGCAAATTTCTTAACTTCTTTTGCTATGCTCGTTGGTCGCGATTTTGTATGCATGTTGCCACTCTTGTCATGTTTTTTCATTAGCTCGGCCATTAAAGTGTGAAAATGAACTTGTTATTGTCCAAGAAAAATTTCATTAGCCTATTGCCAATTATGGTGGAGTTTGCTCTTGGTCCTACGACCTTGAAAGTGTGAATTCCTTTCTTAGCTAGTTTCCCCGAGTTAAGGTTTTGTAGTCCTTATTGCCATCTTTTGATATCTCATTCTTCTTCTATTTATGTTAGAGGAGTTCTTTTCTACATTCAAAGCTTGAAAAATCTTCATTGATGGGTGTCCTACAAAAATTGTTAGTTGGCAAAAAACAGACCAAAACCTGATGACTTGGTGGTTCAAGTGGGAAGATAACTTAGCTGGCATTGTTGCTATGACAAGGGGTACCAATTTTGGTTCTAGCATACTACAAACTAGGGAAAAACAAAATACAAAGCTATTTAAATAGCATATTCATTATTCATCCCTGTTAACAAGGTGAGAGGAAAACGAATTGTTCAAAAGAATGTGTGATGGTCTAAAGTAAAACAACTAGTTGGCTTCTTGAAGCTCAACTTAGATGGAGTTTCAAAGGGTAATCCAAGCTTAGCAGTTGATGGGGTCATTATCAAAAATGGTAAAAGGATGCTTTGTGATTGGGGTTCTTAAAGCTTGGGGATCCATGCCAATAATGAAATAGAATAATATCCTATGGTGGAAAGCCTCAATTTTGCCGAGGGGCCAAGGTGTAAAATTTTAATGGTAGAAGGTGATTCCATGGTAGTTATCTGTGATGTCCCCATCCTAGTCAGCGCAGCTGGATATGTGGTTAGCCTATTAATTCGATCCTCGTAGGCTGACAGATGTGTGTAGAGGATCATTTGAGGCAGTTACCCGGTGTTCAGGAGCATCCTTCTTTCAGTTGTTTTAGGTTTGGCCTTCGCAGAATCATTCAGAGAGGTTTTTCAGAGAGGTTTTTCAGAGACTTGCTATTTTTAGAAAGTCAGACAGGCGGAAGCTGCTATTTTGGGCAGGGCACCTAGTTCAGCTGGTTAGCTCAGAGTCGACCCAGTTTGTCAATTTGATGATCAGATGGGAAATAATGGAGTATTTAATGATTATTGAATAATTAATATTTTGACTTTATATTAAAGTCACTTTATTAATTTATTTAAATATTAATAATTAATGGCATATTATAAAGTATTTTTAATACTTTATAATAAAGTGAAATATTTGTTATAATGAATAATTATTTATTCATTAAGGGGATGCCATTTATTATTCATTTTTCCTAAGCTGAGAAAAGGCGTAATTAATCATTTTATTTAAATGATTATTAAAAGAGAGCTTGGGTCGAATTTTTGAAAGAGGCATATATATTGACTGCCAAGACAAATCAAACTCTTATGTTATGATTATTCAATTTGTCTTCTTTTGCTCTACGAGCATTGAAGTTTGCAAACCTAGGGTTTTGACAAGCGATTGGTTTTGAAGAACAATACCTCTTCAAGATCGGCATGCGAGAACGTGAAATACCGGTTGAAGATTGTGGTACTTGGTGACTTCTAACTACGAGAGGTTGATTTACACTACGAGTTGATTTAAGGAGGATTTATGCGAGTTATTCATCCCGATTATTTAGGCGACCTCGGAGACTATTCAGAATCGGCATCTTATTTATTGAGTAGGTACTTTATTTAAATGCTGCTCTTGGAGCGTACATTTATGTACCAACAAGGCTGTACCACGCTCTCGAGAATGCGCCTCAGGTTATCGGTTTCATCATTTGAAAGTTTGGTGCGCTACTGCAGGGTCCTAGAGCTCTAGCATCGTTTTCTGAGCTTGAGGATTCATTCTTTGTTTCAGCCGTACATTTCTTCTTGCTTTCTGGCGCTTGCAAGTCTACAGGTTCTTTTCAAAATAAAATATTGTTTTCCGCTCTCTGTAATTGATTTCATTTGTCATCTGAGTTTTGGAAATGAATATATGAATGCGCCTTCATCTGGAGATCAATATTGATGCGTAGTTATTATTTATTTATTTTTTATGAATTTTTAAAGCTTTCTAGAGCAAAATCGCAATTTCTTGTTTTTATGCAAAAACCCTTCAAAACCCAAAAAACTACAAAAACAAACAAAATCAGCATATTAGTCAAGGGAGTTTGGTTGAGAACACACGAGGAGTCTCTTCACGGTGGTATCGAAACGGTTCAGTTTTCGCCATCGTACTTTTGATTTACTTTTTGAGAAAACAAAAGTGCTTTTGGTTTGCTTTCATAGTAGAGACATCATTCATTATAAGGGTATAGGGCGGTGAGTTGAGAATTGGGCGGGTCCATAGATTCTGAAGGAAGGCGATTAACCGGTATTGGGTATTCACGGATCTAGCTCCAACGGCGGCAAACGATTAATAGCCCAACCCTAATGTGAGCCGTGAGATCCTACTTGTGAGAACCCAAGGGATTGGGGAAGGCGCATCACGAAGGGGTGATAATGCGAAGAGAGAGTTGAGGAGCGAACCACGATAATATGATGGACATGATGTCAGTTGATGGGCACTATCGGACGATATACTCCATTCTAGCCGCTACTATATCCGGATCGGACTGATCGGCGAGGTGCAAAGTGGATCAACCTTTAACGCTCCGGCACCGGCGACCATCCGCGATCCTGCTCCCGAGGGCATAGGCCTAGACAACCTACATTCTTACCCAAAGAGACCCCACCTCCGACTCCGGGGGCAGAGCAGCAGGGGCATCATCAGGAGTTTCAGCCACATAATGGCATGTCAGTAGCGGATGTGACTAGATTTCACGGTGAGTATCTATCATTAGCACCTGAGATCAAACAGGCATTATCATTTCATGAGTTTATGGATGTTCATAAACCTAGAGGAGGAGGCAGATTTGACCGTAGAGCTCCTCAGCACCAGCAGCCACAGCCACAGGTGAACAGGGATTTGCAGTATGCAGTCAGCAAGATCACCTTGCCATACTTTGATGGGTCTGATAAGACGTCAGCGAGGTCTTGGGTCCAGAAATTGGACAACTATCTATCACTGAGACCTATGCAGGAGGACGAGGCCATTAAGTTTGCTACTTTGCATCTTGATGGGCTGGCGCATGATTGGTGGCATCACGGCATGTACACACTTGGCCATCATGCAGTCAATACTTACCAGGAGTTCACTAGCAGGCTCATAGAGCGTTTTGACAAGAAGGATCCGGAACTCTACTTCAGGGAGTTAGCTCAACTCAGACAGACAGGTAGTCTGGATTCTTATATTGGTGAGTTTCAGAGGGTTGCAGTCATGGTGACAGGCATTTCAGAACGGAGACTTATTATACTCTTCGTCGAGGGTTTGACAGAGCCTATGAGAGGTTGGGTCAAGGCATTTGATCCTCCTACCCTTCAGGAGGCCATGAGGAAGGCACGGAACATGGAGCTTGCAGCACCTCGCAGCAAGTTCACGCCAGGATCGACACCCTACACAAGGCCTAATAGGCCTTTTGACAGGAATAGACCTTTTGATAGGAAGAGGGATCCACTTGATCCTAAGAGACAGAATGCACCACCCTTTGACAGAGAAACACTGAATGAACTACGAAAGAAAAATTTGTGTTTCTGGTGCAAGGCACCCTACGATGAAAAACATGTATGCCCACTTCGTCCCAAGGTCAAAAACAATCAGACGGAACGGTTTTATGAGGGCGAAGAGCAATCTGATCTGTCAGACCAGCAAGCTGATTCCGAGCATTCAGATGATGACAGGTCCGAAAATGAGGGTGAAAACGTAGGAGGAAGGAAGCTACAGGAAGCCCACTTGACTAGCCTTCAGAGAGATGGGTCGTTTAGACTACGCGGGCTCCTAGCAGGTCAAAAGGTGATCACTTTACTGGATACGGGTGCCACACATAATTTCATTGATGCACGATTGGTGGAGAGACGTGGTATTCAGATAGAGGAGTTTGAGGGTATTCGAGTCAAGGTGGCTGACGGGTACACCCTCAAATGCGACAGAAAGATTACTGATCTTCCGATGCGATTGAACAACTATGAGTTCAAGACTGAATTCTACGTTGTTAATATGGGAGATACTGATGTGGTGTTAGGGATGGCATGGCTTCACGATCTGGGTGAGTTCACACTCAATCTACGTGACATGGAGATGAAGTTCAAGGTTGATGGGAGACCTCATGTCATCAAGGCCATTAGAGACAGTAATCTGATGGTTTCGTTCAGGCGGATGGAGAGACTCATTCGTCACGATATGGTTGACTGGGCTGCAGAGTGTATGTTGATGCCAGCACAGCAGGAGCAGCAGAAGGGAGAGTACCACCCAGACATTCAGATATTGAGGACTAAACACTCCAAAGTGTTTAGTGACATTCCACCTGGTAGACCTCCAGATAGAGGCACGGAGCATATCATTGAGTTGGAGGAGGGCGCAAAGCCCATTATGATTACACCCTACAGGCATCCGAAACAACTCAAGGATGAGATTGAGAAGACCATCAATGAGTTATTGGCCATGGGACACATTAGACCTAGCAAGTCACCTTTTGCTTCATCGGTTG
>VDFB02197683.1:0-40122 GCA_007258455.2 Sequoia sempervirens | reverse complement strand
CTTTAGCCGCACCATCAAAGTTAGCTTTGATCCAACCATTTGGTGGAAAAGACCATCGAACACCCTCTCTGTCCTTCGTGGCTTTCATTATGGTTCTAGGAAATTCTAGACTTATGTTCAAATCCTTTGCAATAGTAAGGTCATAGAGTGAATGCTCCGCTTTCATGGACATGCTATCCTTTTGAACCAAGGCATTGATGTTTTCCTTCAAAAATCTGACAATTTTATCAAAGCCAATATCCACAGAGGCTTTTTTGTCTCTATAAATTCTATTGTTGCATTCTTTCTAGAGACCCCAAGCAACATGAGGGAAGGATAAATCCCATAAAAGCCTGAGCATAGGATTTCTAGTTGGGGCTTTCCATTGAGAGAAGAAGTCTTTAATGGACAAAGGGAAATCCGAAGGAAGGTGTCATAACCTAATAATCTTTTCCCAAATAGAAGTAGCAAATGAGCAATGAAGGAATAAGTGGCACACAAATTCAGCCTCCATCTTACAAAGAAAGCATCTATTAGGAATTTGGAATCCATGTTTACACAGGTTATCAATCGTGAGCACCTTGTTTTGGAGAAGGATCTAGAAAAAGATATTGATTTTAGGTATCAAGTATTTGAACCAAGCTTTAGACCAAAAAGGAGGACAGTCCAGAGAAGTAATCATGGCAAAGGCAGAAGACACAAAAAAATTGATAAAGGGTTCATCTAACCAAACCGCACAATCATCCAACTGCTCAGAACTAAGTCTAACTTCCAGCAGAGAAGATTGGATAGGAGCCAAAGCCTGACTGACACTACACAAGTCCATCCAATTACCATTCACTTTGTAATCTTTCACATAAGTTCCAAACCATGCCTTACAAGTCTTTGCCCATTCACTGAAGGAATTGATTTTTATGATGGGTCCTTAAAAAGCCATCTATCCTCCCAAAATCTAGTATGATAACAATTTCTCACTTGCCAGCCAATTCCATCATCCACAATCTTTTTTCCATTGATTATATTATTCCAATATGTAGACCCTCTGGGAAGAAGGTGGGTGTCCTTAATAATGAAGGAGCAGTTGTTTTCTAAATATTTACTAGCCAGAATATCGATCCACTCCCCAGAGGAAGAAGAAACTCTCCAGATTTGTTTAGCAAGGAGGATTTTGTTAACTATTATGATTCTTCTTAGACCTAGTCCTCCAACCTTTTTAGGTCTAAAAACCAGATTCTAGCCAATTAAGGGAAATCTATTTTTTTCTTCAACACCTGACCATAGAAATCATTTTTGAATTTTTTCAATGGCATCAGCATATTTAGAAGGAATCTTAAATAGGCTCAGGGCATAGATAGGTAGATTTTGGAGAGAGGCTTTGAGGAGCTGATGTTTTCCAGGTTGACTAAGTAGGGCTCCTTTCAACCAGTGAGAGCCAAAAAGACTCAAGAGGTTTCAGGCTTAAGGGTAAACCAAGGTAGGTGGCAGGAAAGGAATCCACCTTGCAACCCAAAATTCTGGCAATTTTAGCCTATCTATGATCCGGTGTGTTGAAGAAGAGCAAAGAGCTTTTTTGATTGTTGATCATCTATCCTAAAGCTCTCTCATATTTGTCTAGCAGTTGTTTTATTTTTTTTCCTTCAAACACCGTGGCTTTACCCATAAGCATAGTGACATCAACAAACTGTTGATGGGAACACACCAGATTGCTCGAGGAAGGTTTTGAGACCAAGAAGAGATTTAAAGTCAACCAATTTTTTCAGATTCTTGCCTAAATTTTCAGCCATAATAGTGAATAAAATAGGAGAGATAGGATCACCTTGCCTTAGACCTCTGGTGTTCTAGAATAAAGAAGTGGGGGATCCATTGACCATAATCGATATGGAAGCCATGGACACAATTTGTTCCACCATTTGGATAACCCTGTTACAAAAACCAAAAGCCTTTAAAATTTTAAATAAGAAAATCCAGTCAACTCTATCATAGCCTTTTGAGATATCAAGCTTTAATAAAAATCCTTCAGTCTTTGACTCAACTAAGGAATGAATATTCTCATGTATTGTTACAATAGAGTCAAGAATTTGTCTACCAGGGACAAAGCCATTCTATTGAGGAGAAATCAAAGAAGGCAAAAAAATTTAAAAATCTAGAGGTTAAGACCTTAGAGATGATTTTGTATAAGGAATTACATAGAATTCTAGGCCTAAAAGCCTCAAAATTATTAGCTCCAATTTTCTTGGGGATAAGAACCAAGAAGGTAGTATTTAATTCTTTTAAAAGACTTCTGGATCCAAAAAATTCTTTAATAGAATTTACAACATCTTCTTCAACAATCTCCCAAAGCCATTGAAAGTAAAATAAAGGGAAACCATCAGGACCCAGAGCTTTACTCCCATCAAAGGAAAAGACAGCCTGCTTGACTTCCTCATTGGTGGGGATAGCGGTCAAAAAAGAGTTGTTTTCCTGGTTGATAATTCTTGGTATAGCTTCAACTAATTGATCCTGCTCATTTTGGTTTATTTCATCACTTGCCAAGAGCAAATGTTTAAAGAAGGAGCTTGCATGCTTTATAATATACTCCTCCTCCTCATACCTAGTTCTGTTCACTTCTATTTGAGATATTCTGTTGACAGCTCTATGTATTGAGACCGATAGATCAAAGTACATGTTACTTCTGTCTCCTGTTGATAACCAAAGAGCTCTAGATCTTTGTCTCCAAAACTCCTCCTCCTTTCCAATTATGTCATGCATCTTCGTAAGGAGCTCATTCTCTTTTTCCTTAGTGTCATTCAAGTAACCCTCCTTCTGTATTTGAAATTGAATTTCTCCCAAATTTATCTGAAGATCAAACTTAATCCTAAAGATGTTCCCAAAAGATTCTCTTTTCCATCTTTTTAAATTACATTTCACTTCCCTTAATTCTTTTGCTACTCTGAACATAGCAGTTCCTTGAATTCTTATATTCCACCATTTCCTTATTTCCTCTTTAAGAGCAGGATGAGAGATCCACTTTTTTAAAAATATTAAAGGGGTGTTTTTCTTCTTTCTTATTGGATCCGTAGTGAAACTGATAGGAAAATGACCAGGACCAATTCTCGTAAAAGCTTTTAGGGAGCAGTAATAATGAAAATACCAATGACTGGAGATTAGAGATCTATCTAATCTGACCTTGAATGAGATCCAATCCCTTTCTTTGATTAGACCAGGTAAAGGAAGCTCCATCAAGATCCAGATCAATCAGCCCTTGATTATCAATGAAATTATGAAGATCCTCTTTGCTCTCCAAGTTGATCTGGGATCCCCCAAATTTTTCTCCATTCATTAAGGGAGTGTTAAAATCCCTCATAACAATCCAAGATTCTCTATCAAAAATCCCCCTAAAGGCAGCTAGTTCCAGCCAACAAGATTTTCTCATTCATTTTCCATTAGGATCATATATATTCAATTGAATCCAGCTTAAGTTATCTCTTATATGTGTAAATCTAGTGGCTATATGATTCATACCTTCCAAGATCAGATCACCTTTGATTATGTGGCTATTCCAGAAAGTCGCAATGCCTCCAGAAGTGCAATTCAAATTAGTACCATGGTTACTATAATACTAGAAAATTTTCATCTTTTCAATTTTCTCCTTTGACATTTTAGTTTCCTGAATTAAAAGAATATCTGGCTTGTGATCTCTAACAAAATTGTGAAGAGCATCCTACTTGTGGGGGCTATTGAGTCCCCTGATATTCCAGGACATAATCTTCATTAAATACCAGGGGAGTTAAGACATTCCGGGATGGTTTTCTATGAACCATCCGCAATATCCTAAAAACTATTCTGCTCTCTTTTCTTTTTGGAAGACTTTTTACCTCTTGAGTTCTTTACTGCTCCACAATCTTCCTTGCATCTTGATCTGGTAGAAATGCCACTTGGGATCTTCCATTTTTTGTTTTTTTCTTTCTTCTTCTTTGATATATTCTCATCTTTATCAATCTCTTCTTGGCTATCCGTCTCTCTACAGGACTCCCATTCCTTATCAATTGGGATCCTTTGTTCCCATGGTAAAGTGTCAATATTTCCATTCTCTTGAAAAGATAAGACATTACTCTAGAGATCAGCTGTGTGGTCCAGGTTTTAAAGGGAGTCCTTAACCCTATCTGGGGAGTTGGGATCTGTCAGGTATACTACACCCTTAGGGGGAGGATTATCAAAAGATAGGGAAGGAAGATGAATATTCAATTCCAAGGACAAGCCCTCACTAGGAATATCCTCCAGACCTGGGATCTCTTCATTTCTATCAGAAGGGACTGTCATTTGGGAGAAGGAAATAGAAAGGTTTAGATCTCCTTCCCCACCCAAAGTGTCTTCATCAGAATCCCTTTCCTTAGATAAAGACGTTTTAACAAGATTCATGTTATGAGGATCATAGGGGATCTCACCTATAGTTTCCATGACCACTTCAATCTCTAGAGAGATACTCTGAATATTGGACTCTTTGTTTTCCAGGTCCTACTCTTTATTTTCCTTCCTATTTCCTCCTGATTCATTCTTTTTTCCAAGCCATTTTTGAGGAGCCCGTTGGTTTTTATTTCACTGAAGTGGTATTTAGGGGGCACTTTTTTGCCCAGTAACTAGATTTCCTACACTTGAAATAGGTAAATGAGATGGTTTCAAACTCTATATTCTGCACCTAGGAACCTAGTTTAGATTAGATCTCAATCGAAGATGGAAGATCTGCTTCCTAGGAGACTCCCATACATATCCTCGCAAAAACCAATCTCTTTCTAGCAGCTGTCATTGTGTCAATAGAAAGGAGCTCACCGAAGGAGTTCACAATACCATGAAAGATATCTTCACTCTAGTACTCCAGGGTCAGGCCTGGAAGTTGAGCCCAAACAAGGACATTCTCAAAAATGGAGTTTGAAAGATCTAAGTTAGAGGACCACTTCTTTAGAGCTAGGGATGATTTCCCTATCACCAGATATATTATGTTTTTGATAAAAGGGTAAAATAGGTTTACAGGGACCTGAAACCACAACATTTACAATAAAGAGGAGAGGACACAAAAGTACAACCGAAAAGACCAGTTGCCCAAGAAAAGATCAGCAGCAACCACACAAAATAGACTGGAATGGTCAAACCAACAGGAACAGCAAAGTAAACACAAAAAACCCCACCATTAACTCAAAGTCTTGAGGATAGACTCTGTTTCCGCCTCCAAATTCTACATATATTTGACTCCCTTTTTGAAAATTTGAATCATCTTCAAAGTAGTGGGGGCCTTACACTTCAGATTGGCTCTGGTTCTTTTGTAAATGCCAGCATCCATATCCTGGCATTTGTCCTTTGCTTCCTCCAGATCCACCACCAGAGATCCCTGTTGGGCTTTATCAAGCTTTTTTGTCATTGCATTAATGATAATGGCATTGTGTGTTGCCATTCGGTTGTTTTGCTCTGCAATAGTTTTTATGGTGTTCCTTATATTCTCAATCTTGGAGTCTATATTTCTGTTACTATAAACTTGAACCCCACTATCTACATCTTTCTTTTCAATCTCTGCAATCTTAGCACCCAACACTTCAATCTTGCTTTGAAGTGCCCAATTTTTTATTTTCAACTCATTAATTTCAATGAAATTCCATTCCAAAAGTTTGAAGTGAGACTCAAAATTGGTTTTGGAAAGGTTCAAAACATCTAGAGAGGGCTCCTTTCCAATATTAGGACATGTTTTCTCAAGATTAGGAATAACAAGGGAGTCATCTTTAGCATTTTTATCCAGGCAAGGTTCAGCACAAAACTCAGTTTTGTTTGCATCAGACTCCTCCAAATCAGAGGAATCTTCAGAGTAGGAAACAAGGCTTTTGGCCTGGGGTTTCTTATCAATAAAACTGTTCTTAAGGGAGGGACTGTCAGGCTCAAGCTTAGCGCGGGCTTTACCAGAAAGGGGTGTAGGGTTTTTGTTCCCCAAAGGGACAGCGTGCAAGCTAAGGACATTTCTAACCGGACTAGAGTTAGGCAGATACTCCGAGCCACTAGGCTTAGTGTCATCACTCTCAAAATCAAGGAGAGTTTCCAGAAAATTGGGGGCAGGCATTTTTTGGAAATGTTCAACAATCAACCTTATTAACCCAGTGTGCAGGATGGGGAATCTTTTAGGGTTTTCTTATTATCATCCAAGGTTTTCTTCAAGGAACAAAAAAGATAATAGGGGAGAGAGACCCTAACCTTGTAGCGGAAGTGGTTGAGAAGAGCAAAGTGGTAGCCATAGACTCTAGTGAAGTGACAGTCCACCGTGATGTATTCCATGATGACCCACATAACCTTTCTCCAGATGGCCTTTATGGTGTTTGCTTCAAGGTAGCTGTTTGCAATTTTCACAAGACTTAGTCTTTCTTTGTCTTTTTTATGAAATCTGATCATGACTTCATTAGAAAAAGCCTTGTCCCTGAAGAACTTCTTCCCTCCAATAGATAAGCTCGTAACATCAACAATTAAATTTTCACTGAGCTCCACATTCCTAGCAAACAGGGTCAAGTTTCCATTATTCCAATTTTTAACAAAGAGGTCTGTAGCCTCCTAGTTAGGGCCATGGAGCTTCTCTAGGAAGGGAAGCATCCCTCCACTTTTAACCTTATTCCAAGACTTTACATTTTTTGTGTGCGTATCATAGCTGTCCAACTCAATTCTCTTTCTATCTCCATCCATTTCAGCTAACATAGTGGGGTAGACCCGAGTGAAATCTTTACTAAAATTGGCCCCGCTAAATCTAAGGACCCACAAAGTGTGTGGAGCTTTCTTGCATATTATGTCACTAGGCTTAGTCCCATGCAATCTAATGATTGTGATGTGAAAGATCCAACCTGTCCTCATTAAAGGGATAACACGTCGCTTTTCCATGTGATTTATCATAATTTAATAGGGCACAAACATTAGAGTTTAGATCACTAATATTAAGCCAAGTGCGCACAACTTTACTCCTAACTCCTTCATTAGCAAAAAAATCTGCAACAACATTGGCTTCTCTATAAGCATGTGATATTTTTACTTTATCAAATTTAGCCAAAGTCAATTTGGCATCCTCAACCCATGATTTAATGGTCCACAAAGGGGGAGACTTGCCATAGAGGCAGTCGATTATGTTTTTGGAATCTCCTTCAAGCCATAAATTTTTAATGTTAAGACTTTGGGCTAAATTTATGATGTGATAATCTCCAGCAGCTTCCGCCAAATGATTTGTTTGGGAACCAAGAGGAGATGTCGTCGTACCAATGAAATTGCCAAAGGAATCCCTTATGAGTCCACCATAGCCCGCCACCCCCGGATTACCTTTAGCCACACATCAAAGTTAGCTTTGATCCAACTGTTTTGCGGAAAAGACCATTGAACACCTTCTCTGTCCTTCTTGGCTTTGATTGTGGTTCTAGGCAATTCTAGACTTATGTTCCAATCCTTTGCAATAGTAAGGTCATAGACCAAATGCTTCGCTTTCATGGACATGCTATCCTTTTGAACCAAGGCATTGATGTTTTCCTTCAAAAATCTAACAATTTTATCAAAGACAATATCCACAGAGGCTTCTTTGTCTCTATAAATTCTATTGTTGCATTCTTTCCAGAGGCCCTAAGCAACATGAGGGAAAGATAAATCTCATAAAATCCTGAGCATAGGATTTCTACTACATATTTATGTTAAGAAAATTATAATCAAGAATTACCTACTACATATGTATTCCCCTTGAAAGGTTCCCCAAGAGAAAGTGGAGTAGATATACCAATAATGACGTCATCTTGCTTTAAAAAATATTTAAAACAAACTTTTAAAAAAAATAAATAAACTAAAATTTTAAAATATATATCAATACTACATAAAGAAAATTAAATATAAAATGTATAACTATTTTTTAACATCAACCTCTTGAATTATACTCCATGATCCATCATTAGGATGATAAGAAAATATAGAGAAGAATGAAAATTGCATTAGTAGACTTATATAGAAATAGGAGAGGGTGTTGGGAGGATTAGAGGACACTTCCCTAAAAAAAATTCAAGGAAAGGAGAGAAGAGAGTAAATATCGGAAAGAAAAGAAGTAATAATAAAAACTTGATAATAAAAATAATGATTATTATATAAACAAGTTGTAATTAAAAACAATTACAAAAATTAATATTATATTAAGTAATATAATAACATGTTAGATATAATAATATGTTGAATAACATTATATCTCTATAGTTATGTTTACAAGAGGTCAAATCACCCAAAATAATTTTCAAGAAAACCAACATTTAATGATAATACAAGAGAAAAAAACTCAATTTACAATGCAAATTTAATGGTACATGGTTGGAAACTTCTATGAATTGTAGCAATGGAGGCTAATTGGTCGTCAATGAGCTTCATAACAACAATCAATCATAGATAAATTTGAAAGACCCAAAAACCAAGGCTAAAAACTCATGCTCCTATCCAACAAACACCATAAATTCTTCACACCATATAGGGTGACAAGCACTAATTTTTGGAAACCTAATACATGCTCAATTTTTTAAAAAGGAAACACCCTATGACCTTGTAGAGAAGTCAATACCTCATGAACTTTGGTCAAGTTAGGGTCAAATCTGTGCAACAAAATGTTCAACTTGTAGAAAAAGAAGGATCACTCAACCCTACAAGGATGAAATTAATTTTTTAGATTTTGGACTGATTACACAATGCAATAAGTTGAAAATGAAATGTTTTTATGTAAGTTTGAACTTTTAATAATGCACTAAAATGAAGCAATTTAAGCTAAATACAATGAAATCAATGAAACAACAAATAAGGAAACTAAAAGAGAAAGGTAACAACACCAAAAAAAGCTAAAAACTAATATTTTAATGTCTTGAAAATGCAAAACAGTAGCTAACAGGGACTCATTCACCTGTAAGGGCCCAAATGGGTCCTGGCTAGATGTTTTTGAGATTTTTCTATGGATTTTAGAGAGAATTTTGATGCTATTTCAATTGTGAGAAGGTTCAGATCAAATTTCCTAAATAGTGAAAGGCAGCTTCATATTTTCAAGAAATTAAATAAAAAAATGCAATTTAGAAAGATGAAATGTAAGACCTAGATTGAAATGCAGTTTTATTTTGATTTTCAAATGTAATTGAATGGAATCCAAATGAGATGCAAAATGACTAGTTTGTTTTTGTAATTTTCAGTTTTAAGAAGTGCAAAACAATGCAAATCTAAACCCTATATGATATGCAAGATATAAATGCAAAACAAGGAACCCTAATTCAATGCAAATCTAAATGCAATGAATGCAATATGTTATGTTGAAATCCAATGAAAGACTCCAAAAATTTAGAAAAGTGCATTGAATAAGTCGAGTTCACCAAAAATGATATGTTGAAAAATAGGATCTATCCCAAAAATGTGATGGATCACTTATTTTCCAAGCCCAAATCACTTAAAATTATGTAAAAGAAGATGTTAATAGCAACCAAAAATCAACTCTAACTATTATAGAAACTATGAGGAATGTTTTAAGAGTATAAAAAGTCATGTACCTATCCAAAATGTTGTTTTTGAGCTATGGAGGAGTCATTTGCCTTCAGGGGTAAATGGGTCCTTTTAGGTTTTCAAAAAACTAATTTCAAGATCCTATAATTTGTAGTCTACACTCTTTAAATCCTTGTTATCAAATTCTAGAAGGTGGCATTCAATTCTATAGGGCTCTTTCCGTGTTCTTTCACCTTGAATGACAACTTTGATAATATTGGTCTTCAACCTATAAATTTGCAATCACACATTCAAAGACAAAAAAATTGTTGATTTTTTAGTGAATGGGCTTTTTCCTCAGTCAAACCCCTTGTAGGTAATTAAACCAAATGATGAAATAAGATAATAAACCATGAACATGAAATGATGCAATTAGAACCTTGCCACGATGATATGATCTTTGAATTGTTGCAATAAACTCTTGAATTCTTCCTTGAAATGATTTTAAATTGATCTTGAAGTGCTCTATAATGCTCTTGTAAAGTATAAGGATGATCTCTTGAAAATATTAAGTGAAACTATTTGAATTAACCCCTTATTTATACTAAATTAGGAGATTAACCCCGGAATTCAAAGAATTAATGCCAACAACAGACCTAGAAAGAAAGATAATTAAATTTGCACCAAAATGAAATTCAAGACTTAAGGTCTCATTAAGGGAGGATCCATTCACCACCAAAGGAAAATGGTTCTTAGATAAGTTTCTAGGAACAAGCTTCAAGGAGTTGAAAGAGGGTCAAAAACCCATTCTGAAACAATTTAGGAAAGGGTGTCCTATTAAGGGAGGACCCATTCACCATCAAGGGTGAATGGGTCCTAGATCAACATACGAGGACCAAATTTTTCCCAATGAAATAATTTGATATTTAATTTATAATTATCGGGAGAGATCCTTAGGAGGTGTCAAAATTAACACCTAAAAGTGGGGTTAATAACTCCAGTTAACCACAATGAATTAGGACCACATTTATAAATGTGAAAGCTCTTTAAAACACTTTACAAATCTTAAACAAGACATGCATTATGCATATATTATTTAGGAAGGGGCCCATAAGACTTAATTAAGCACATAAGTCCTAGAAAAGTGTGAAAGTGTGTTGCGACACTTCACAACACCTTTGCAAAGGAAAAATTAAAGCATGATTTAATCAAGTAAAGGTTCTCAAATAGTCTCAATGTGTACAACACTCCAAGACACCATTAAATCAGGTAAGGAAAAAGGGCTTACCTTTTTTGTCACTACAAAATCCATAATTTGTGGTGAAATTATGGAATCGTCCACTTATTTTTCCACTTCTATCTTTTTTGGTTATCCACATGTGAAATACAAGGTGATTTACATCTTTGAGGTTCTGCCCTTTAGAAAGATGTTTCTAAACCATCAAGATTTTACTTCTTTTCCTACAAGACTTTAAAATTTTCTACATGGTACTCAAAGTTAGCAAATCTACCTAATTTTCCTTTTGAGTCACTGAGAACTTCACTTTTACAAAGGCTACCCATTTTTTTGAAATATAAAAACATTTGGTAATCCTCTCATTCTTTTCTTAGTTAAGCAAGCTTTAGTTAATTGGATTACCTTATGAATGGATAAACTTACCCTAACCAAGAAAACATTACAGGAAAACTAGCTTTCTTGAAAGATCCACCAAGAATCCCTAGATCAGAAGACAATCTTAGTTATTCCCAAGGCTTGGGAATGTTAGGTCTTCATGCACTAGGTTCACTAATAGATTGTTGCATAAATTTATTGTTAATCATTAGGGGTCTATGGTTTCTTAATCTTACTAGTATCCAATTGGACATATCAAAGCTCAACCAAATTAAGCATACATCACTCCAAAATCTCATGAACACAAATGATTTGAATTATAAAAACTTCATGAATTCAAATGATTTGTAAAGACTTAGGGGATTTAACATATATTTCTCTACTAATTCATGAATATGAATAATTTATGATAATACTCCATGAATTCATCATTTTTGAAACATTTTCAAGAAATATTAAGCATCTACTCTAAAGAAACATATTAAGGATCCTAAGATTTAAACTTCTCCTAGCTATTATCCATGCATACACCATGAAATGAATTAAATCAAAGAAAAACACTCTATACTTCACTAGATTGTTTCATAGGTAGGCATAAAATGATGCAAGAATTTAAAGAAATATGAGATTGTTTGCCACCAAACAATGTCAATATGTACCCACATATGGTACAACACATTGGCTTCTGCGATAGGAAAAAATAATCAACTATGTAGGATTTCATATCAAGAGATAGCTTTAAAATTGGCTTTGATATTAGCATACTTTAGTGGAGCATATAAGTTTCCATACTAGAATAGTACAAAAAATAGGAATAAAGAAATAAAACTAGCAAGAGTTCCAAATTCAAGCCTTTATAATTCCACAAATTCTAAACCTCTATAAAATTAACAACTCTTTTCCTTTTATAAGAACAAGAAAATCAAAGAGTTCTAAAAGAACACATGAAAGAGAATAAATAGAATCATAAAGCAAACATGTGGCCAGTTTAATAGTTGGCACAAGAATATTCTAGAACAAGTCAACAATATATTTGGCTTTCTCTTCTATTCAATTAACATTTTGAAACCAATATCATAAGTGGGTCAAGTTCCCTCTATTTGTGAAACAAAATGTAGGAACCTCCCATATACTCAAAGTGATTAGCTAGATGTAGAAATTTTAGTCTGCCAACCCTAACATTCTATTGTCATGTTTCGAGCTTGGGGAACGCTCACACTAAAGCAATACGATAGAACCTTCAACATCACCCATCCTATAAATAAAACTAGAGTTCATGATTGTTTGGTCTCCCTTCATACACTCTTTTTGACCACACATCTCCCACTTTGGTGCACTACACAATTCATTCATTTGACCCATTTTCCTAACTTTCCATACCATAACTTCATCCTACCATCTATCCTTCCTACAAATAAAATACCACATGTCAATTAGCTTTAAGAATAACCACAAGGAACATCATTAAAACAAGGTGCAGTAGTGACATTAGTTCCTTCAAATTACCAATTTAATATAACATGTTCTAACACTTTTATGAAAACAATAACTTAAGAAAAAATTTCAAACATTTGATGCATCGAGGATAATTGAGTGACATACATGAACTTTTACATAGATGCACCATATACCTAATGTTGGAAGAATGAAGAACATCTCTTTATGATGGTTTTATGTTGTCATTGATGTGACCATGTTATATGAGTTGCAAGTGCAAGTTTAAGTTCTAGCTTGATCTAGTATTCTGAACCGTTATGCAGTTATTATCCTTCAGCATTTTGGTCTACAATCCTCCACTAATGATTATCATTGCTTGTGGTTTTTGGAAATATTTTTTGGATATTGGAAGCTTGTATATAGAATCTCATGTGCACAATTGCTCATATGGTGAGTTGGCATTACTTTGTTGCTGCATTTTGTTATTAGGTTTATCCATGGCTGACCTAATGAGTAGTTGATGATATGATGAATTAATTTTGTGTTGCAGATGTATGTGTGACTTACCTTAGGTCCATGCTAACATGTTGTAGCATGCTACATGCTTGGACTATTTTTTGAAAGTTTTTGTACAAGTTTGAATCCAACAATCAATATTTTTAGTGAATAAGGGTTGCATCTAATTAGGTCAAATGAATTGATGCTTGCGGAGGAATCAATCATATATAATGGATAGTTTTGATATTGTTTTGTTGTTGTTGAAGTGAAAAAAGTGTGAAGAAGACAAGTATGCAAAGTGATGAAGTGTGTAAAGTTGGTTTACTAAGCATCAAAGGATCTGGACAATCACTTGTTAGGTGTAACTCTATTAGTTCATTTTCTCGTTGTAATCCATTTTGTTATTGTATCTTTTGTAGGTAGTGAGCCTCCCATTTGGGACAGTGAGTCCTGATAGTGAGCCACCCTTTGTAATATCTTATAATTGATTATACTATATTGTGAGCTAATCCTAAGTGTGGCTTTTCCAATTTTGGGTTCTTCACGTAAAAATTTTGGTGTTCATGTGTTGTGTTCTTTTATGTTTTGTTAATTCTCTTTCTCATTTTTATTGTTATACGCATTGGAGTAATTTAATGGTGTTTGTTCAATAATTTTAAGAAGATAATGATTCAGCCCCCCTCTTAATATCTTGTGTATTCAACAATTGGTATCAAAGCTTTATTCCTCCATAGAAGCCTAACAGCTCGAGGAAGATCTTGAAGATTGAACAAATGGATGATAAAAAAGAACTTTTGGTTGCTTTTGAGGATCTTTACAAGGCTGAAAATGAAACAAATATTTGAAATAAAATCTTGATGAGGAAAATGAATGCATCCAGAAGTTGAAAGATCAATTGAATAAATTCAAAGAAATAAATAGAGAAGTGAGTGAGTAATTAAAACAAGCAACATTTCAAGAGATCACTAGATTGAAGGTGCAAGTGGTAGAAAAAAAGAGAATTGAAGATTGTCTGAATAGAGTGGTGCAAATCAAGACTGATGAATGCACAAGGCTCTAACAAGAAGTGGTAAACCTAAAATTAGATCTGGAAAAAGCAAAACTCTATGAAGATAAGGTTTTTTTGTACCATGAACAAGGATTTTATAAGCTTTATGAAATTTGTCGCATTTAATGAAAATTACGGTAGATTGATGATTTATAAAGTGGATTTGTAAGGAATTCAGATCACTTATGCATTTGATTAAAGTGGAGAGTGATTTTGAGCATTCTTAAGGTGATTTGAAGATTGAGTTGTGCAAACCCTAGTTCTGGTTTTCATGAAGGAAAAATGTATTTTTATTTTTTATACTGTTGTGGGTTTTTGTGATTCTACATTTTGAAATCATTTGAGCTTGATTTGTTGAGAAATGGAAAATCCTATAGTCAGAAATGTATCAGAAAGACCTAGACCTTCCTATAAGAAGTGTTCTATGACGGTATTCAAAGATGACCCTTTGGGTGCCTTCTCATTGATTCCTAAAATGTCATGCCCACTAAAGACATTAAGATGAATATTCTAGTTGAAACTAAGGAGTATAATCACAAAAAATGTATAGATATCTTGCAGAATGTGCTCACTGGTGATAATTTCTTGATAAAACCTGAGTATTCAAATATTGTTGCGAAGAAGTTGGATCAATGGAATTAGTTTCCTATCTTTAGCTCCACTATTGATGATAACTATGTTAGATCAACTATTAGTAGAATGCATGATAAGTTCTTGTGGACTAACACACCTCACCTTATAACTAAAGAAGCAATTAAGGCTATCACTAGACTCTATGATACTAGACTGGTAATGGTGTTGAAGTCATTAAAGAATGAACTAGTGATGGAACTCACCAGTGCTACATTTGATAGAAGAGCTCTTGCTACAAAGCCTATTACGAATCATGTTGTGAAGTATGCTACAATAATTATTGGTAACAAGATCTACTTCACAAATAGAGAAAATTTTGTGTTTGCTACAACAATATACATCGTTTATTACATGGCGGCTAATATGCAGATTATGATTTGCGTGAACTTCTTCGCCAATAGTTGTTTGAGAATCTGAAGATGTCAAGGGAGAAGAAATATGCATTCAAGTTTGGTTCTCTAATTTTTTCCTTGTTGTTCTATTTTCTTTGAAGACTTCTTGAAATAGATGATGTGCTAATTTGTTACACATCCGGACAAGGTGCACATCAAATCTTTAACTATATGTACAACTTGGGTGATTTTAAGAGTCATGATAATGCTTTGATAGCATTATTTGTTGTATTCAAGAGAAACATGAATGAAAGAGAAAGGATTCCAAAGAAATTTATTGAGAAGTACAAGAATGATATCATATTTCATGTCTACTCTAATGAATGCATGATTGAAGTTGTTGAACCCCAGACTATATGGTTTCAATCATTGGGATATGAGATTATAGAGGATGAAGTTGACAGCTATGTGCAAGTTTTGTTGAAAAGTCCTAAAGATACTAGTGAACCTAGAATGGTCACTTATGTAGAAAAATCCATGGAAGTTCACTTAGAGCACATAAATCATGTGATAAGAAAGAAGGTATATGAAATTCTTAGAAATTTTGGCTTCATTAATGAATAGATAGCACAAGGAAGAGCTATGGGAGAGTAGATGGCTAGAGAATCTCTAGGTCCAAGGAGATATGGTAGGACTACTCCTTCAAAAAAACTAAAACTCCTACAATGAAGGTTGAACCTAGTGCTCCTAGTAAAGGTAAAGGTCTGAATCCTTTTGGACCTAATACAAGATCTAGTAAAGGGAAAGAGACTCCTATAGTGGCAACAGTCAAGAGAGGAAAGAAATAAAAGGCTACAAGGGTAAAGAACCTTAGTATAACCAAAGAACAAGAGGAAGAGAAGGAAGACCCTACAAAAAAATTAGTAAGAAAGAAGAGATGAAGCATGTCCTCTAGTGAAGGTGCTTCACAAAAAGCTAGTGTTGGTTCTAAGATATTTCATTATGTGTTGTCCTCTAAAGAAGATGAAGAAAAGGGTTTTGGTGTTCATGTGCACACCAAAATAAAATAGAAGGAAAAGGTGTTAGAAGAAGCCACTCCAAAATAGGATGAATAGAAGGCCTCGTTGGTAAGACCTATTTCCCCTCTTAGATTCGACGCATTGGTCAATAGCTTGATACATTTTGAAGATATGTTGCAACCTACTACAAAAATTTACGATCAAGTAGGTAGAGAGGACAAAAAAAATTAGTTTTGGCCATTATTCAGTATGTTATCACTTTGGAAGTCAATTGGGATTATGTCAAGAATAATGTTCTTGAGAAATTGTGGGAAGCCCTGATGAAAAGAAAAGATCAAAAATGATGCATATGAGAAAATTGTGTCCTTTTTTACCCTGAATGATTTGGAAACTCTGAAGAAGGTTTGTTCAAAGATGTTCTAGATAAAGAAAAGAGTAAATACTTTAATGGAAAAGGACAAAAATAAAATAAAGAAAATAAGGAAAGAAACTGTAGAAGCCATCAGGGCTATGGCTGAGAAATATGGTATGTTTGCTACACTCCCATCCAGTTTCATACCTAAATTAGGAGAAGAAGTTTTTGTTGAGGTTAAGGAAGAAATTCCTTTGAGTACAGGTGGTATAGACATTCCTCTGGAAAAAATGATATAGATATCCCTCCAGATACAAGTGTTACAAATGGTCCTCTAGATATGGAGAAACTAAATGAGGAAGAAGCTAAACTAGAGAAGCATTATGTTGTCCCTCTAGAGCTAGATGAAGGTGAAAGGATAATGCTGAAGAAGAACAAGATATAGATGAAAGTGAAGGGAATGAAGAAGAGGTAAACAGAGACAAAGTTGAAAAAGATGGAAAAGAAGAAGAAGAGAAATTAGAAGAAGAAGAGAAGGTAGAAGAAAAATAAAGACTAGAGGAAGAAGAGAGAAATGGGGAATCCACTGGGAAGAATGAAGAAGATCAAAGGTTGGTTGGAGATTCACAAAGGTCCCCTGGAGAATCCTCCTCTAGTGATGATTTTTTGAAAGGCTTCTTATCCAAGTAGATCAGATTCTAGTTGATGATTCCTCCAAAAATTTGACAACTCCCCATGACTTAAGGAAGAGTGGATGGTTGGTTGCATGCATCCGAAAGAAGAGAAATTATAGAAACACATTAGAAGGGGACAAAGCTTATTGATGATGCTCTCAAATCTTTACAGGAGGTCACCTACAGTGCATCAATGGATACATCTCTCACTTAGGTAGATAATCTTAAACTTCTATTGGACTCCTTTAAGGATTATGCCTCCAAACTCAGTGAGAAGAAAAGGCACGAGGTTGAAGATAAAATAGCATAGAAAAGGCTTTTGGCACTTCATGATAAGTGTCCTTTGGAATACACCAATTTGAAAAAGAGCCTAGAATTTGTGTAGCCTTCTGAGTCTGAACTAAATGTTGTATTTCCTTACAACATAAAGTGGTTGGATTCCACATAGAACATTAAAGATCTTATGGACTCCATTGAGTCCTAGTTGATAGATATTTCCAATACAAACAATGGATCCAAGGACAGGGACAAAACAACCCAGAATGTTATCTTTACTCAGAGAATTTTTTTTGTTCTTCAAAAGCAGAAGGAAGATATCATCAAAAGATTTGGTTAGTTAGGTGACCTTATGAGAATGGTGTACTCTTTGGTTGCAAATGCCTTGGAAAATGCAGAGAAATTAGAGAGGATCAATCTAACTCCTAGTACTCTAAATGATGCAAAAGAAATTCTAGTGGAATTGGAATCTTTAAATAGAATGCTAATAGCTACTAAGAAGAGTTGGGAGAATGGTAAGATAGCTTGGCAAGTTATCCTTAAGGAGCTTCAGTGCTCACCATCCTCTAGGAAATGTTTTTTTTAGTTTTCATATTTTTTGGACCACCCTTTGTCCTTGATGTCAAATGGGGAGTAAAGGTGAAGAAGACAAAATGAGAGTGTTTTGTACATAGGAGGTTTATAAATTAATTTTGCACATGTTGCAATCAATGAAAAGGGGGGATTGTTGGAAGAATGAAGAAGAACATCTCCTTATGCACCTTTTGTGTTGTCATTGATGTCACCATGTTATATGAGTTGCAACTACAAGATTAAGTTCTAGCTCGATCTGGTATTCTGAACCAGTGTGCAGTTATTATCCTTTGGTATTTTGGTCCACAATTCTCTGTTGATGATTATCATTGCTTGTGGTTTTGTGAAAAAAAAATTGGATGTTGGAAGCTTGTATATGTTGAGAATCTCATGCGAACAAGTGCTCGTAAGGTGAGTTGTCATTACTTTGTTGTTGCATTTTATTATTAGGTCTATCCCTGGATGACCTAATGAATAGTTGATGATATGATGAATTGATTTTATGTTGTGGATTTATGTGTGACCTATCTTGGGTTCATGTCGATATTTTTTAGTGTGCTACATGATTGGAGTTTTTTTGGAAAGGTTTTATAAAAGCTTGAAGCTGACAATCAATCTTTTTGGTGAATAAGGGTTGCATCTAATTAGGTTGATCTAATTGATGCTTTACAATGAATCAACTATATATTGGATAGTTTTGAGATTGTTGTGTTATTGTTAAAGTGCAAAGAGTGTGAAGAAGAAAAGAATGCAAAGATGATGAAGTGTGTAAATTCAGTTTATTGAGCATCAAAGGAACTAAATCAACACTTGTTAGGTGTAACTTTATCAGTTCATTTTCTGGCTATAAGCAATTTTTTTTGTTGTATCTTTTGTAGGCAGTGAGCCTCCCATTTTGGAAACTATGTCCTAGCAGTGAGCCACCATTTCTAATATCTTATAACCATTTATACTATATTGTGAGATAATCCTCACCATGGTTTCTCACATTTTGTGTTTTCCATGTAAAAATCTTGGTGTTCATGTGTTGTGTGCTTTTATGTTCTATTAATTCTCTTTCTCATTTTGACTATTATATGCATTAAAGTAATTGGATGGTGTTTGATTAATAAATTTAAGAAGATATTGATTCACCCCCCTCTTAGTATCTTGGCTATTGAACACATAAGTACTTTAGTACCCATAAACTTATTACTTGACTTCTAATAAAACACTGAAACCACCCCTTAGCATCCTCCAAATAGACCATAAAACCCTAGTCATGTGCTTTCATCTACCTCCTTCATACTCGCAAACTTTTGGTTTGTGGCTATAGTAACATGTGCCACTCCTAACTTTTTTGATGATAAAATCATCTTGTTCATGCAACTAGACTTGAATTTCTCAAAAAAAATGACTATATGATTTTCAACAACCCTCTTCTCTGAAATGGGCCATTTTAAATCTTTATGAGCTTCATTTCATACTTATTCTTTGGGAAAATTAGCCAACAAAAAAATTCTAAGGGTAAAGTTTTTAAAATTTTGTCCCTAATCCATCCATTATTGGGGTGTTTTGTGAGACCACACAACACTAAATAGGTCCTAATTCCATTTATTATCCATTCTAGGCATACTTTTATCATTTTCTGACAAATTGCAAGCATTGAATAAATGAAAATAAATAATGTTGCCCCCAATACACTTTATCTTATAAATAGGGCTAGGACTAATTCTCCCATGGGTGAATGGGTTCCCCTATCTTTTTGGGGACTAGTTTAAATTAATGTATTATTTTCAACATTTAAACATTCAAGTTTTAAATCTCAAATATCAGCTTTTAGGATCTAATCTTTGGGAAATTAAAGAAATTCTTATAAGTACATAGTCTTTTCACCATTTCAAAACTAGAACATAAGAGATAAATTTCAAGAAAGCATAATTTGAACTCTTTAAGAAACATTACTTGAAATTGTAGGTCTTCAATCCCATTTGTAGATTTGATTGAGCTTTATCACATGATTGAAGGTTGATATTTATGGAAGAGCATGATGGATTCTAGGTATAGAGATCCATTTGGCCACTTCCTTCAACCTAATGACATGTTTCCTAAGTGGTTTCATCTTCAAGCTTCCTTCCTCTTGTAGCCTAAAGAGAGGTATAATTATATTTCATATTTACTTAGGGTGTTTGACTTCTCCATAATTGGATCTTGTCATTTTCATATACGAATCTCTCTCTAATACACTTGGGTTGGATTTCTTTGCATTTTTGCTCATAAAAACATTAGAAATGCATAAGGTTAGGTCTAAAACACTTTCTTAGATTAGATATTTATATTTTTGTTCAGGTTTCATCCCATATAGCCACCTAAAAAAAATATTTTGTAGATTTATTATATTTCTATATCTAAAGATGGATATTTGTAGGTATAGGAACAAAGAGTAGACGAATGACTACATGATTATATTTTAAAATTTTGACAAGGTTTACAAAGATCCATTCATCCAGGGATGAAAAAGTCCCTCTATGCATGCTAGATCCAACATTTTATGATAGGTGCACATTACTTTGCCACTCCCAGATCCACCTGTAAATTAATGTTTCAGTTTGTGTAGCCTCAAGATATTTCATTTATCATATTAGGTCATATATTCTAATTAGGTTAATTATTCCAAATAATTTCCAATTCATTTCCAAGGCTCAAAAGGATCAGATCTAGGTCTGAGTGACTCACCTTGGACATTGAGAGTCAATCTATGAGCCTTGTTTATTTGCATCCTCATAAAACCCTTAGAAAAGTTGAAATGATCTTAGGTTTAGATAACGGATTTATCATTCTCCCATCTTTCCCTATGTTTGAAAGGTACTATCTAATCAATCTCTAACCTTTAAAGTATAGTTATTCTTAAAATTATTAGATCTTGTTTAGTTCTTCTAAAACTATCTACTAGTTTTATTTGGGTAAAAGCAAAAACATGTGTCACACGTTCATCCAACTTATCAGCACAACTGAATTTAAGTATTTCTAACTAAAAATCATTTTGGTCAAACATATGATATAGTAAGATTTATTCTAGCTAAGTTAGATTATTCCACAAATTTTTCAACTAAAATTATTGGCTAAAAATATATGGAGCACCACTTTGAGTCCAATTTACCAAAAAAAATAAAATTAGTTGAAAAAATTGAAGTTTCAATAAATCTTGATAATGTAAATAACATTTTTTAAAAATATATAAAAATACCCTTTTGTAGATCCATAAGTGCAGTTCTCAAAAACATATTTATTTTAATAGTTTAATTATTTTTTATATTTTATATTTCATTTATACTAAAACTTATTAAAATAAATTGAAACAATATGATGCACTAGATAAAAGAATCTATTTTAAGATGGTATAATTTTTTTTCCATTTTATGAAAGTTCACGTTCGATAAAAATAGTTGTTTTTTTTATTCACACACATTTTAATATTTATTTAGAAATATATATTTATCAAAATTGGAAAAAAATATATCCATGCACTAAAATTTCAAGTTATAAATACACACAAAAAATTTGAAAGAAAAAAAAAATTACTATAAAAAGTTTAACGTCCTATGCAACTTCATTTTTCAGCATTTTATCAGCAACTAAATTATAGATTTAAAAATTGGATCAGCATTGGCCATTTCCTTTATAAAGTGTGACATAGCTTTGTACTTTTACCCATCTCTAAATTAAATTTAACATATATATACTATTAGTTAAGAATAAATGAAATGGTTTAGCATTGTTAAAAAATTAAGAGATAACCATAATTAGTGTGACATAGCTTTTTACTTTTACCCATCTCCAAATTAAATTTAACATATATATACTATTAGTTAAGAATAAATGAAATGATTTAGCATTAAAATTGTTAAAAAATTAAGAGATAACCATAATTAGTGTAGGAATAATTACAATCTAATCATGCAAGACACCATGAGAATATTTAGAAAAGTGTCAAAGAAGATTTCAAATTTCCATAATCCTAGATATGGATGACATATGGAATGGTGATGGATACTAATTTGGGTAATTTTAGTGAAGACAAATTTATGGATAGAATCATGTCACGCAATATCACAGTGCATGAAAAATATATTATGGTAAATAAATTGCATAAAGTTGTAAGGTTTCAACTAGCTATGGATGCCTAAGAATTGGCTTTGGAATGCATACAATTTTATGATGAAAGAAGAAGGGTGGTATTAAAAGAATGATGCAACCCTGACTCACAACATAATATTTAACATCAATATGCAAATATAATAAACATAGAAGTACAAAGAATTATATAAATTATATTTCTTCCATTTTTCTTTACCACTAAAAATAAAACCCTTTTTTCAAAATAATTTTTAAAATTTTGAATTTGACATTTTTTTGGTAATTTAATATGCTTATCTACATGGCTACAAAAATTAAAGATTATTTAAGTCTAACCAGAGTGACACTATTTATCAACTCAAAAACTTAACTAAAATTAGGAATTACAAAATAACTTAAAAATTAAAAATTGGGAAAATGTTGAAAAAATACTCAAAGTCTAATTTGAGGCCTCATGTGAAGGAATTTGTCTCCAAAAACTGTTATTATGTGGTCAAATTAAATATATTATATTGAAATTTGATTCCACTTTTTGAGTTGCTTCACCACATAAAATTTTAGCCCAATAGCCTCTTGATTCAAAAGTTATGACCTTTGAAATCCCTACATCAAGGAAGGAACGGTATATGCAAATTTAGTTCCCTAGAAGGAATTGCTGGATATTTGGGATTGTGGCTGCAAAAGCATACACAACCCTAAAAGACCAAAATAAAAGAATGATGTACCCTCCATTGCTAGGATTCACCAAGGTTTTCAATTGTGTACCATAAAATTTGCATTGTACTTCCATGTTTTTCTCTTGTACACTCGTTAAATGTTAGTCTTCTTAGAAATATTTTGAGTCAGTCGACCTCGTAAATATAATTATAGAAATATAATATTATTCAATAGATTATTATATGGAACATATTATTATATTATTTAATATAATATTAATTTTTTAATTTATTTTTAATTACAACTTGTTGATATAATAATTATTATTTTTATCATCAAGCTTTTATTATTATTTATTTATTTTACTATCTTTCCTCTCTCATCTCCTTTCCTTAACTTTGTTTTTTTTGGTAGTGTTCTCCAACCCTCCCAACACCCTCTCTTACTTCTACCCAAGTTTTCTAATACAATTTTCATTCTTCTCTATGGGCTTATCATCTTGATGATAGATCATGAAGCACAATTCAAAATGTTAATGTTAAAAAATAGCACATAGTTTGAATCTGAAACTCTCATCAATCTATGGTAGTAAATAGTCACCTAAATTAATAATTTTAGAAATTTTGAAGTACTAAAATGAATGTAGCTTGAATTTGAAACCATTTGAAAAACACTTAGATGACATCTTTTAGAATTTTAAAGTGGTACAAAATGAATGTGACTTATCCTAGAATTTTGAGAGTTACTACTCAAATTTTTAAAATAATAGAATATGTATAATTAGACCTAAAATTTTTGCCAATTAATTTGATAGTATTTTAAATTTTGACTTAAATCTGGAAAATCTATTGTTCTTAAATGAACTCTTATCAATCAGTATAGAACCTATTACTATTAAATGAACTCTTACCAATCCCTTTTAACTCATTAAATAATAGATCTTTTGTAAATGGTATGTTATAATTTTAATAATTATTGAATAATCTAAACAACGTTGATATAATCATTGTACTTTAAATATAGAAGTTGCAAGATATACATTCGCAGTCAGCACAACTTGAGTGATAGTAAGTGCCCTGTCAATGACCTGAAGTATGAAAGCATGCGTAGATAGATATCCACGAATCAGGACACTTGGGCGGCTCCATCTCACCAGATGATTATGAATTTCACTATTCACCTGCTTTCACACTTCAATATTCCCACCCACTCGCCGTCGACCGAACTAACAAGAAAGTTTCCCCAACCTAGTTCGTCATCTGTCCTTGTGTTTTCCAAATTGGTTTGGTTGCAATCCCGTCACCATTTTTGTTTTGGTATCTTTTCTTTATTTTTGGTTTGTTTAATTTTCATGGCTGACTTGATGATGTTTAATCGATGTTTTAAATTATGGTGATGATGTGCTTATGATCATTGATATTTGTTCTGTTACCATGTTTATGATTGAGCTCGACTTCCAGGAGTACGTCGATTTTTAAGGGGGGGAGGATGTAATACCCCTCCGTGTCAGTTGTTTTGGACTTGTGTGTGTGTGTGTTTCATTGGTTAATGAGTTATTTGATTCTGTGGAAAATATAATATGTTAGTAATCATGTTTAAATAATTAATTAAATCATAAGTGATTTGCAAGGTTATTTAAAATATGATTAGAAATTATAGTAATAATCAATTAAATTAAATCAAATGATTTAGAACAAATGATCAATCAAATTAATTCGTTAAAAGTAAAAGTAATATTATTAGATAAATTGATTTAAATTGTTATGAACAAACAATCTTGAAAAGATAATTATTATCATAAGAAATTTAATGGATGCTTATTTAGAATCTTGCAAATGGTTGATTTTAATTATTTTTAATGTGGAAGTAATTAATTAATAAAGTTTTGTGAAAGTAATGAATATATATATATATATATATATATTTAAATAAAAAGTTCATTTTTGTGGATTTAAATTTATTTAGTTTAATCAAAATGCATGATAAAAGAAAATGAAATAGAAATACATGAAAAGGCAACAAAAAGAATAGAGGATTAATAATTATTTTTGAGTTATTTCTTGAGATGTGGCTTTTGGTATTCTCTGGAAGAGGAAACAGAAGAGGCTTCTTGTGTGAGTTTTTATTTTGGATTGGGGAGGGGGTTGCATTCTCTTCCCAACGGATTTTTGGGAATTTGGCAGTCATCTTTTTGTGATAGTATTGCATTCTTTTATTATTCTGAGAACTCATTAAGGAATAAGATTGGAGTTGAGGGGAGGATCTTGTAGCCACTGCTGGAAACATTCGTTGGAAGAGGATTGGACTGGCAAAAAGGAATAGAGATTCTACAGATCTACTTCAAATGCAGGACGCCAGGTTCCTCTCTTATTTATTTGTGTAGCATTAAATAAAATAGCAATTGATTGGAATTGTTTCGCTGTGCATGAAATTTTCATTTGGGGATTGGGATTGCTGTTTGTTAAAATAGAATTTGGTTGGGTTCTTGTCTGTCAATTATTAGATTGAAATTTCTGGGAACTTGGGATTGTTGTTTATTTAAATGAAATTATTTGTTGGGTTTAGAATTGTTGTTTATTAAAATGAAGCTTTGGTTGGGATTCTGGAAATAAACTGTATTGCTGTGGTTGTTCTAAAAAAAATAAATGTATGGAAAAATAATTTCCTTGCTGTAGATTTCTGGGTTGCCGTATATATATATATATATATATATATATATTCTTCAAATACAATTTTCATATAAATATATATATACTGCAACCTGTACTGTTGATTGTTATTCTCTATTTTTGAATTATTTATAATATAATATATATATATATATGTATATATATTAGATGTATATATATATACACACACACACATATATATATATATATATAAATAAATAAATGAAAATTTAAATAAGGTTAAAGTTCGCGAATAAATGTATTTGAAATTATTTTAAAAATAAAAATAAAAATAAGAATAAATAAATAAAAAAATTATTTATGGGTTGAGTGGTCGGCCGTACCCACCACCCCACCCAGCCGGCGGTGGTGGTGCGGCAGCCTACGGGCTACCGCAGCAGTCCGAAAGACTGCTGTGACAGTCTGTAGACTGTCCACAGCAGTCCGTCGGACTGCGGTGGCAGTCCGTAGACTGCCACGGCCGGGCGGCGGCTATTGCCGTGCCGGCGTATGGGTATAAAATGCCCATTCAAATTTATTAATATAAATTTTATTATGTGCGAATTTCTATTTTATCTTATGTGCAAAATTTTACTTTTTTAAATATGTTTTATTTATATATTGTGAAATTTTACTTATATATATATATATATATATATATATATATATATATGTATATATATATATAATTGTTTTTATATTTGTATATATATATTTATTGATTTATTGATTTATTCAATTATAATTGTATGTCACAATTTTACTGTGATAGTAATGTAATTAATTATGTTATTTAAGAGGAATATATAAATACTATTTAAATCTGTTTAATAGATATTCTGTTGGTTTAACTGTTAGCAAACAAATGCATCAATATAATCTGTTTTGATTAAAATTATATTTTCTGTAATTTATCTGTTATCTAGAAAATAGATATTTAGATTCTATTTCTTCTCTAATTAAAAATAAAGCAGAAATTTTTACAAGGAAAATATTAGTAAAATAGAAAGAAATCTGTTTTATTGATTTGTTAAATTACAACTTGGAAAGGATATTGTTAGCAGAAAAATCATTTACAAAAGTAAAACAACATTGATTTATTTAATTCTTGTTCTGAGTAAATATTTTGGAATAGAAAATAATTCCTATTAATTTGTTAAATTACAATTTTAAGATGATAAGTTAGTAGAAAATATCAATTTACGAATATATGATAGCATGGTTTATTTAATTCTCGCTGTAGTATGAATATTCTAGAAGTAGAATTTATTATGAAATTAAATAAGTTATCTTTTCATTTTTATTCTTGAAATTAAGTCTTGTATATTTGTTGAAATTTTAGAAAAGATCTATTCTCTTTCTACTTTCCTTCATCAAAAAGAATTAATATATATAAATATGTAGTGGTTTAAAAGGAATTTATGTGTGTAAATTTATTTAGATAGATTTAAGATTTTAAGGTGGTAATTTCTATTATGTAATTTGAGCATTTAG
Organism: Sequoia sempervirens; assembly: GCA_007258455.2. NCBI lineage: Eukaryota > Viridiplantae > Streptophyta > Pinopsida > Cupressales > Cupressaceae > Sequoia > Sequoia sempervirens. Next base: position 13,282 of record VDFB02197683.1, on the reverse strand, counting down.
AGTATTGTTATTATTGTTATTTTAAAAGTATAGACAATTGGCCTTATATGGTTTTCACAATTAATTTAAATATTGGAAGTATGTTAATTGAGTATGATGAAAGGGGAAATTTAAATGTATGGGTATAGTTAGAGATTGATTAGGGTAATTTTGAATTGGATAATTTATTGGTGAAATGGAATTTTAATCTTTTGAAAATTGACTTTCTTTATATTCATTTAATGGTTGATTTGTAAGTTCTCTTTTTGGATAAATCTTTTAGAATACTTGTGATTATTATCATGAATTGTTTTAGTATGGGGAAGTTGTAAAGTTATTTAGTTCTGGTCGTTAATTGATTGGTTAATAAATATTGTTCTTGATTGAATTGTTGGTTGAGGTTTATGATATAAGTGTTTTGTGGAGTTGTGAGTGATTGAGTATTTAAGGTGTTCTTAAATTTGGTGCCTTGGATGTCTGGTTGCATGCTTTTACCTCTTTTATTGAAGGATTGTTTTTGGACATTTCCGTATTGGTATGAATGCCATGGGAGATTAATTTTGATTCAAGGAATCCTTTGTCATTTAAATTTTGTTGCAATGTAATTGGGAACTCGTGTTTTGGTTTATGAGTTGTGGATGGTTGATCTTCTTGAATTTCTGATTTATTTTTGTATCGAAGTTGATCGTGTAGTCTGGATGGAGTGGTTGATCTTATTTTAATGTATTCACTCATTATATTTGAATTGAAATTGATCTGGTGGCCTTGCAATTATTGTTGTCATTGCTATGTTGTTGTTTTTATGAAAGTGGTTTGCATACCATCATAAGGGGGTTCTAGTGAGGAGAAAATTGAGGTCTCCCATGGAATGCCTAGTTGGTGGCTTTTGGTTTTATTAAGTGATTTTGTTTAAAAGATGATTTTCTTTTGCATTCCCTATTTGAGGTAACACCATTGTTGATTTGTGGATGGGTCTTGATGAATCTTCCCTTTTTATGGCTTTCTGAGTTACTCTCTTATTTGAGGAAATTTTATCCTTGTGTTGGACTTATTGGAGAAATACTCATGTTGCTTCACTTTACCTTTGTTTATGGGTCTTCATTCTTTTGGCTTCCAGAGGCTTGAGATGATTGATAATTGTTGTTCTTTCTCTTTATGGGTCCTTGATGTGGCAAGTATGATTTTAAAAGGGTTGTACGGAATTTGTTGAGACTTGGAAATTGTATTTATAGCGAGATGGGTAATGCCTCACATGCTTCTCGGTTGTGATCTAATATTCTTATTTTGATGGTACAACCCTTGATTGTTCTTGGTTTCTTGATTTTTATGTTGTTGGGTCTCTAGGGAGAGTGGCTCCTCATGGGGGCCGGTGCCCCGTTTACGGGGAAGAGACCAGGATAAACCACGAGTGAGTTAGTAAATAAGTGAAAACCTAATAATTAACTTAGGTGGGTTGGGTAGTAATATCATTGCAAGATTTTAAAAATGGATGCCTCGTCTTCATTAGTGCTTTCGTAGACTAATGGAAGGCTGAGAAGGCCGTGGTTGGCAAGGTCGTGACCTCGTCTTCACGAGAGGTCTACGGCTCTGCATGAGTCACCCTATGGACCGGCGCCTCCAGTTGGGAGGAAGAGCATAGGACAGCCCATGTAGGACTATGCGATGACACTCTCCCCTAGTTGCCCATGTATTTTACTTTATTGTGTTCCTCTGGAAGTAGGTTGTGGGAGTTGGTTTAGATTGTTGATATATGGATTTATATTGATTTGTGATTATTGCCTTAATATATATCTTGATGTACTTTGTGGTCTTGTATGATCTCATTGATATTTGACTTATGACCTTGTACTCTTTCGGTATTGTGTTATGATGTTATTGTATTGTTTAATTGCAATTTGGAATTGTATTATGTTTATTAATTCAGTTTGTTTTGGAAGTGTTTCTTGATCATCGTTTGGTTACTTGTTTATTGGTCATTGCTTTGATTTATGTGATGAGATTTATGATTTTAAGTTATTTTGATGACTCTTGGACGTTGTTGAATATGTCATTGTAATCCTTGAGTTTTATGATACTTTTGTATGGCATTGAGTCTTGTGGTTCCCTTTCTGGATGTTCTTGGTTGTGGTCTCTTTCTTGTTTAGCTCCTAGCACGGGGGGTGGGTCTTCAGACTCACATGGTCAGGTGGAACATGCTAAGCACCCCATTGGGTCCCCAGTCGAGGATCGAGAGGTGCGGATTGGTGCGGTTACAGCGACTCCAGAGTTGTATCCTTCTTGGAGCTAGTTTTCATCTATTCATTTGTATCATGATTCTTGTTGTATGGTTTCCGTGCAAATTGGAAACACTTTTGTATCATTGTACTTCTTGAATATTGTATTGTAATGTAACATTAAACCTTATGTGGCTATTGGTAGTTGTTATTCAATGTGTTGAGTTAATTATGCATATGTTGTATTTATATACTCAAATGGTTTCTTATCAATGATTATCATGTATATGTTATATTTGTTAATGTTTATTTTGTTATGGATTATATCTTTGGATTTTATTCCTTATTGTTGTTGTGTGGATCTCAGTCTCGTAATGACTCTTCATGTACCCCAAGGGATGTATGTGTTAGTGAATATGCTTAAATGGAATTCATGTCATGACTTAATGTGTAATACATATATGTTATGTTTACTTTAAAAAAAAAAATTTGTGCTGTGTTTATTGTTTAATTGTCCTTTGGGGTTTGCACGACGGGGCATTACATTTCCTAAATGAGTAGGGACTTTGGATATATATTGTAGGTGGGTTGGAAAAAAATGAATTAACCATATTTACACTCTTTATTCTCATGAACTTTGTGAAAGATGCGCCCTTTTGGATTTTAGTGGGAATATTTTAGAGTGGACCTTTCATTTCTAAAATTATTCATATTATTTTGCTTCATTTGAAACATTTGATAGAACATATCTATCATTCTATCAATGATTATCATTGTATCAATCTTCTTTCCCAATAAGAAATTTTCCCAAATTATTATTTTTGTTTGTTATCTTCCATGTTCACTTCTTTTGTCATTTAAATGAAATAAATTATCTTTGAAAATATCTCCTAGCTCTATTATTAAATTGCATGCTCGCATTTTTACAAAATCTAACTCTAATACCATTTTTAATGTTAGATTTGAATTTTTAATATCTTGGAGGGAATATTTTGCAATATCTAACTAAGTCTTATTTTTAATTTATATATAATGGAAACTATACTTTTCTCAATTGATATTTCTTATAAATAATTAAATTTTTACAATTAAATATATTTTCCAAAGATAGAAATCAAATATATTGATAAACAACAAATGTTACTAACTTGAAATTTTATTTATGTCTACTAGATGATCATTCAATATAGCACAATGGTGATTTTAATGTGAAATCATTCTTTAAAAATTATTGGTTTCCATCATTCAATTCCTACCATTAGTTGTTTGATCCTTAGGTTAAATGAACCTCCTCCAAAAGAATAATAATAATTAGATAATATCTAATTAAAATGTGTTCTTCCTATAGTGGTTACACCTCCTTGTTGGATGTTTCTTCTATATCTTTTTCCTTCAATAGTCACGATTCTTCACATTCCCTTGACTTTTGATAAAATAAAACTTTATTTTTTATACTTTTTAATTATATTATTTTTTAATTATTTATTGCTATAATTTGTTTGTATTATTATATTGTATTATATATATATATATTAGAATTAATTTTATTCTCTAATACTTTCTACACTTCTATAATTGACAGATATAATATATGTATATTGTTAAGTTCAAATGATTATATTAACTTATAAATAAAGAATAATATAAATAAATAAATAAATAGTTTTCAATAAATAAAAATCTCTATAATATTTAATATAAAAATAATAATTAATGATTAAGATGTTTAATAAATGAGTTTAATGCCAAAATTCCATAATTTCTTTTTGAAACCAAAATTTTCTTTTCATATCAAATGGAGGAAGGATTTAGTCTTGTAGTTCATATAGCAGAAGACTAGAGTAAATCAAATTTTGAATTTTTTTTTTTTTAAAGAATGAATTGTTTCAATCAATCAAAATAAAAAATATAGTTAAATAAAATTTTACAATAATATAAATAAATAAATATTTAATGATATCTATATTAGTATTCAATTACCTAATTGACATTTTGGAAAATGTTCTCATAAATATAAATTCAAATTGAGAGTGAAAAACCATAGAAAAAACTCTTTTCAAAAACTTTTTGTCTGGTCAATGGAGTTACACACTTAGAACAATTTACATATTATTTTCCATTGAGAAAGCAAACATATCCTGACCAGTTGGTATAGTTTTATTTCTAAATTTGATATTATTAGCACCATTATTCCACCTTGAGATAAATTATTTAAAAAGAAATTCAACTTTCAGAATTTTGGAATTATTATCTATCATTTTTACTCATTCATTTTTTAGGCTTAATTATTTTGTAATTTTGAGAATAGCATTTTTATTTGATGAGGAAACTTTTTTAGAGTGTCACAATTACTAGTTGAATACTAATATAAATATCATTAAATATTTATTTATTAATAACTATTGTAAAAAATGATTCAACTATATTTTATATTTTGATTAACTATATTTTAGATAAAAACTAAAATTTGGTTTAAAAGATTCAACTATATTTTAGATAAAAAGTAAAATTTGGTTTCAAAACAATTATGAAACTTTGATGTTAAGCTCATTTATCAAAAAAAATTATCATTAAATCATTATTTTGTTATAAAAAATGTTATAGAGATTTCTATGTATGTATACATAAGACTATGCAAAAAAATAAAATAAAAATTGTAATATGGATTGTAATGCCTCATCATGCAAACCCCAAAGGGAGAACTAAAAATGCAACAATTTTTTTTTAAAGTAAAGAATGTACACTAAGTTTTCCAATGCAATTAACATAGCTAATAGTTACAAATTAAACACCTAAGTCCCTTTGGGTACACAAGGTGACATTATGCAAACTATCCCATAAAAAAGTTGATAAATGTAATTATCAATTCTACTAACGTAACCCATTCATTCACATATCTTCATTTTAAACATTCATAAATGATAAATAATGTGACAAGAATAAACCATATGAAAACCATACATGCATTTATAATAAATTAATAATGGAAATATAATGAGCATATTTCCATAGATGCAACATAACATTAATGATATTTACAATTGTTGTTCTCAAACTATTTACATAGTGTGGTTATACATTACATCAGTCTTGTAGTACATCTCATTGAATACAAACATAGGATTACATCATAATTCTTCCCAACACATGTGGGAGTGATAAATCAATACATAGAATACAACTGTAGTAGAAATATACATCTGATAACATTGAACTCTAGATCAAGATGCATCTACAAACTCTGCATTAAAAGGTACGACTGAATGACAGGGGACCCAACAGCGTGTGTAGCACATTCCAACTGACCACCCTTGTGCTAGGATTAAATAAAGAAGGATCCCCAACCAAGAACATCCAAACAGAAAACACAAGACTAACTCTAAACATGAAAAGAAAGAAAATACACAAAGGAAACACAACAACAAAAGAACACTTCTAGAGGCTAGCAACAATAACAACTCAAGGGAATGCTAGAGGAGAGTGTCATCACATAGTCCTACATGGGTTATTCTGACTACCTTTCTATAGGCACCAACCCCCATCTATGGTTATCTGCACAACCTCTCTAGGCGTCGGCCCAATTGGGTGTCATGCAGAACTGTTAACCTCTCATAGAGATGAGGCAATTATCATGCCAACCATAGCCTTCTCGGCCCACCCTTAGTCTATGAAAGCCCTATTAGGTGGATGAGGCATCCATAATTATATTATTAATGTTTTACTACCCACCCCCTAATTAATTAATTAGGTTATCACTTTTTACTCTAACTCTAACGTGGATTATCCTAACAACCCCTTTGTGCGTTGGTACCCATGTAGAGCCACTTTCCCTGGAAACCAAAAACATAAAATTAAACCCCAAGGGGTTGTACCAACACAAAAAAATGAATCACAGAATGGCACATCCACAAGGAAAAAATCATCTCACCAATAAAAATATGAATAGACACCCATAAAGATGGGTACAACCCAAGTGTAGCTGAAAATCACAATTATAGTCAAAATAAGAACAAGTATCAACTTAAAAGACCATATATAAAACCACCATTTCCCCATGCCTCTGGAAGTCTTAAACAACAACTTAAGCTCCTATAGAAGGATAAACTAACTTAAGGGTTTTCCCGCATGACCATAACCCAATTAAGTGAAACAATAATTGACTCAACAATAATTCAAGAGTTAAACAATTGTGTACACAAGTTTTCTATAATTTAATAAACACAATTTAATATATCTCATTGCACAATTCTACCAAGTAAAATAAATAATCAATTCACCCAAAATCATTCAACTTAATTAAAAATGAATATTTGTAATTTTGACAATCACAAGATTTTTCCATAATTTCAACAAATATAAATATATATATATATATGTATATCTATTTATATATATACATATATGCATACCCTATTATCAATATATATATTATAATCCATATATTTAAACTGGAGTACTAAAATTAACAATATAGTCATCACATGTATTCACACACACACACACATATATTTAAATTTAATAACTAAAAGTAAATACCATAAAATTTAAATTAAATAATTTTAAATTTAATTAAAAAAAATATATATTTTTAAAACCAAACCAAAGTGCGCATGGGGAAGGTTGAGGACCCCCCTTACATGGGAAGGTTGTAGCCTCTCCCATGGTTGCGTCCAATAGCCCATATGTTGTTGTGTGCAACCATGGGAGGCTACGTACAACGTCCCCACAAGCATGGGCGGGGGTGGGTTTAGCACCACCGACCATCCCCCATCCTAATCTTTTTATAATTTTTTTTATATGATTAATTTTTTTATAAATATCCTTTTTCTGAAAAAAGATAAAATTTTTAGGGTTTTCAATAGCATCATGACGATTATTCACAGCCAAATTAAGTATTTTTCTCAGACAAAATACAGATCACGGCATGTAGATTATATCAGCAACATAAATTTATATATTTCTCCAAACAATTGATAATTTCTCCAATCAAAATTTCAAAAACAAAATAATTTAGAGAAAAGAGAATAAGAGGGTTTCACTTTCTCTTCTATTTTCAATCAGCAAAATTCAATTTTCTTTAAACACACACTAGAACAAACATGGGAAAAAAATTTCAATTTTCAGATGGAAATAAGATAAATAACAAGAGAGGAACCTGGCATCCTACATTTGATGCCAAAGCAAGGATCACAACAACTCTCCTTCCTCTTTCAAAATAATCTTCACGAACTCCTTCCTTCCTCAACAAATTCTTCTCCAATCTTTTCTTCAAGCTAAATTTTGAATTATCAATTTCTTCTTATAGACAAGAGAGAGAGAAGCATAATAATATTTTTTCAAGAACTCCAGTTACTTCTTCCAAAACACACACAATTCCAATGAAGAAGCCTATTTTTCTCACAATAATAAAATAAAAGAAAGGTCTTTCCTTTAAAAAAATCCACCCATGCATTTGTTTTCTTTCTTGATTTTAAAGCTCACAATTATCCCTCAAAATTAATTAAAAATCTCTTTATTTTAATATTTATCCTCAACATGATAATATCATTAAATTTTATAATTTTAATATTTTGACAAAGATAATCTATAATTATCAACAACATTATTTATTTAAATTAATTAATTTATCCCTATTAATTAATTAAATAATTTTTAATTTAACAATATTTTGAATCTAACAATTAACTTAACTACAATAACCTACAAATAATTATATCAACTAAATAGCATTAATTAAATCAAAAATAAATTCAAGATTAATTAAATAAAAAACATTCACAATTAAAATAAATAATCAACACCAATCCATATAGAAACAAAGACGGGGTCGTGGACAATGACATTGTAAGATTCACAATAGGGTGACAAACTTGGGACAGGGACACTTCCTTATCAACTCCCTTTTTCAACATCATACCCATTGGGTTTATGCGATAGGCTCAAACCTATCAAGTAGGTGGAGTCGATGTCCTATACCTACATCCTACAAAAAAACAAATGCCAAGTAGCATATAAATCTCTAATGCAAACACACCGTGAAAGATAATCGCGAGGTAGCGAGGCACTCGCAAGCGAGTGATGGTAGTCCATCATTTCACCAAGAATCACTGGAAAACACATCAGAATCCATAGCAACATTAAACCACAACATCACCACATATTATTAAAGAAAACCATAACATATCCAAATAATATGATCACCACATAATGTATCATCAAATATCATAAGTAGTAACATGTGCATCAAACCAACTAAACTATGAATCCACACACAAAATAATCCGGTGAAATAATCACCATCACAAATCTAAGTATAGAACTAACGCAAAAGAGTATCTAAAAATATCAACAACATGAGGGGTATTACATCCTCCCCCCTAGAACATGGCTTACTCTTGAAAGCCACTAAAAAAATATGGGTAAGCCTCTCTAATATGGGATGCATCCTCCCATGTCGCTGAAGTTGAGCATCATTTGGGTCCCACTGTACCCACACTTGTTCAGTTTCTCTAGCCCTAAGAGCAAGTCTCCAATGCTATAGCATAGCCATGGGCTCAAATGCTAGCTGCTCATCCTTGACCTATAGAGCATTCCAATCAAGTACATCAGAAACATCCAAATAATATGGCATAAGAAGTGAAACATGAAAAGCATCATGAATTTGTGATAGACTGGGCAACAACGCTAGGAAATAAGCAATGGGCCCAATCCTCTCTAGAATTTCAAATGGTCTAACAAAATGAGGCAAGATCTTGGAATCCTTTCCATAACGGATTGGGCTCTTTCGCGGTTGCACTCTCAAAAAGACTCGATCACCAATAGAGAATTGCTGGTCAACTCTATGTGCATCAACATATTTCTTTTGTCTATCCTGAACTACCACAAGATGCTCTCTAATGTGAGCTACCTGCTACTCCATGTCTTGAAGCATTTTAGGACCTAGGAGAAATCTGTGCTCAAGATAGTCCCAACTTACTAGAGTCCTGCAGGGACAACTATATAGTGCCTAAAAGGGATCCATACCAATCGAGCTATGATATCTATTATTGTAGGAAACTCCACTAGATGTAAATATTTCTTCCAACGTGACTATTGATCCATCACATACATACGAAGCACATCCTCAAGAACCTGATTAACTCTCTCCATCTAACCATTTGTTTCAGGATGGTAAGCTGAATTGAAATTTAGCTAGGTTCCTAAGGCATGCTGTAATTATGTCCACAATGTAGATGTGAACACTATATCTCTATTGGAAATCATTCTCCATGGAATACCATGCAAATGAACAATATCTTCCATGGAGATTCTAGCATCTGAAGAAGTAGTGTAAGATGATCAGATAGGGGAGAAATGTGCCACCTTGGTCAATCTTTCAACTGTGACCATGATAGCATCTTGTTGTCGAGAAGTCATAGGAAATCCCACAATAAAGTATATTGAAATTATGTCCCACTTCCATTCCAAAATGAGATGAGGCTATAAGATACCTACAAGATGCTGGTGTTTTTCGTTGACTCTTTGACATTCCAAATATCTAGCCACCAAATTAGCAATATCCCTCTTCATGCCATCCAAAAAGTATAGTGCACAAAGTTCTGCATACATCTTAACTCTCAAGTGTGTAGAGTAGGGAGCTTGATGTGCCTCAGTCATAATTAGAATCTGAAGACCCTTAGCTGAAAGCATGTACATGCAGCCCAAATACCTTAGAAGACCATCTAACTCCACTAAGTAACCTACAAAATTTCCTTCCAAAGTTCTGCCTAATTCAATTTCTGACTTCACTTCCTAATACCAGCTATCTAAGGGAAGTGTTGTGAGGACCCGACTCCTCAAATCCACCTCGAGAGCCACTACAAAAATCTCATGTCTCTGTCAACTCAGAGCATCCACCACTACATTCTTCTTTCCTTGAACATACTTGACCTCAAAATCATATTCACAAAGGAATTTCATCCACCTCCTTTGCCTGGAATTCAAGTTCAGCTATGTAAAAATGTATTGCAAATTGCAATGATCACTATGAAGCTCAAACCAATGATCCAATAAGAAGTATTTCCATATCACAAGGGCATGAACCACTGCGGCTTACTCCAAGTCATGCGTGGAGAAATTTAGCTCATGATCCTTGAGCTTGAGGGATTCATAAGCAATTACACATCCTTCTTTCATCAAAATAGCTCCCAACCCCTCCAAGGAAGCATCTGCGCACACCAGGAAGTCCCTAGTGGGATTAGGAACAACTAATATAGGTGCACTAGTCAACCTATCCTTAAGGGTCTCAAATACTGACTAGCATTGATTTGACCAAATGAACTTCTTCCCTTTCCTCTGAAGAGAAGTGATGGGATGTGAGATCCTTGAAAATCCCTATACAAACAATCGATAATAGCCCACTAATCCCATGAAACTATGAATCTTTGGAACATTCTTGGGTGTTGGCTAATCAATAATGGCTTGGATCTTTTATGGATCCACTGTGACACCTGCACCTAATTAGATGACGTACCCCAAGTATTTTACATTTTTTTTGTAAAACTCACACTTAGCCAAATTAGCAAATAGTTGATTGTCCCTCAAGCATTGTAATAGCTATCTCAAATGTTCCTCATGCTCCTCCATATATTTAGAGTAAACTAGGATTTCATCGAGAAACACAAGCATAAATCTATCCAAATAGGTTAAAAAGAATCCATTGATCATGCTCATAAAAATCTAATGGTGCATTCATCAACCCAAAGGACATAACAGTGAATTCATAATTCCTGTAACGAGTTTGAAATGCAGTTTTATGAATATTAGATTTCACTATTCACAACTGATGATAGCCAAACTTAAGATCAATCTTGGAGAAAACCTAATATCCTTTTATCTGATTGAACAAGTCATCAATTCTCAACAAAGGATACCAATTCTTGATCGTAACTTTGTTGAGTTGCCTATAATAATGCATAATATGAGTAAACCATCCTTCTTTTTCACAAATATAATCGGTGCTCCCCAAGGGGAAACATTAGGAAAGATGAATCCTTTTTCTAGAAGTTCCTCCAACTACAAATTAAATTCCTACAATTCCTAAGATGTCATCTGGTATAGAGCCCAAGATACAGGTTCAACTCTAGGTATAAGGTCAATTCTGAAGTTGATGTCATGCTTTGGTGGCATCCCCATAATTTCACTTGGAAAAACATCAGAATATTCCTTAAGAAGAGGGTAGTCATCCAATGAAATATCTTGAGTCTCTTCCAATTCCAAGTCATTAACAGACATGGAAAACAACTGACACCCCTATCTAAAGCACCTTTTTAATTGCATGGCTAAGATCAATCATAGTGAGATAGGTCTCTGTATACCAATGATCTCAACCTCATTACAAGAATCATCAACACAATGCACAACCTTGCATTGAAAATCAATTATGGCACGGTGGCACTCAACCTATCCATACCTAGAACCACATCATATGAACCAAGAGGTAGGATTCATAGATCCACCAATCATGAGTGACCCAATTTGCAAATTACAACCCTGAACTAGTGAATCAATAGCTAACTTTTCCCTAGAGGCCAATTCAACCTGCCACTTAATGCCCTTCCTTTCTACCACTAGTCTACAACACTCTACTACTGAAGGAGAAATGAATGAATTTGATGCTCTCGAATCATAGAGAATGGAAATTCTAGTGTTATGCAATGCACTTGATTTCTCGACTATAGTTCCCTAATGTTCAGCTTGGCGGTTGCCCACTACAACAAATACTCGATGTGTTATACCCACGTCACCCACTGTTAGCTCAGAAGTAGTTGGTGTCTGACTAAAACTTGTAGTACTCCTCTGTGGACACTATCTAGCAATATGTCCCTATTGGCCACAAGAGAAACAACCTATGCCTCATCCAAATCCTCTTACACCAGAAAATGCACTTGACTACTGGAAACTACCTCGAGAAGGTGTCAATTGTGTGCTCTATGTAGGCTACTCAAAATGATTCTACCTAATTCGCTTCCAACTTCGGTCCCTACTACTCTAAGATCTACCACCCTGTTGAGATTGTGATTTGATTTTTTTTTGCTGTGACTACTGCTGCTGCTATGGACCACCCTTAGAGGGTGCCCAAAAATTCTTGGAAGACCCTGTAGCTTGAGGCTATCCACCTCTAGAACCAAAACCTAATGTTGGGGCACTGCTAATCTAAACTCTTGTGTGACCTCCCAATGCCATTTCCAAATTTTCTTCTACCAAATGAGCCTTCTTAATAGCTAGTTACATTGTCTTCAGCTCAAATACTCTAACTCCACCACTGATTCGGGAATTTAAGCTTGTGACAAAGTGTTGCACAAGCATTGCCTCATCATTTCCAATTCCTGCATACTGCTTGAGCTCATAAAAATGACACTCATATTTTTCAACAAATATTTCGATCTATCTTAACTCATCGAATTCATCTACTTTGCACTGCCTCTAGTGATCATAAAGGAAACGGGTCCTGAATCTCTCTATAAACAATTCCCAAGTCACCATGTTGATTTCAATATACAATTTTTTTCTTCTAGCCACCACCAAGTGGATGCGAAGCCTTTGAGGTGCATGATGGTGCACCTAGCCCTAGTATTATTGCATAGGGATGCATAGAAAATCATCTATCTAGATCGATCATCCATGTTTCTATGTCTAGACCCCTACAAAAGCCATCAAATGTGGGAGGTCATGCTCTCAATAGGTCTCTCATGTGACCCACCACTACTACATCCTGATCAACTGTTATTTCCCCATGTCTAGGAGATCTCTCCCTTTCCCTTTCCAACCTCTATTCTCCCACTTGCCTAGGGCCTAAATGACCAAAAATCTCAAGTAGGTGCTCCAGTTGACCATCCAAACATGTTCTAGGTTCTAACCACCACCTGTTGAATTGATTTGGGAACTCTATCATTCCTTATGCGTTGTACCATGGGAACTTGAAGGTGATGGAATTTTGTGGTTGCCCCCATGGCTACCACCTTGGCCTCTTCCTCAACCACAACCTCTACCCCGAGGCACGATCTTGCACATCAATTGGCATATAAGTGAGATCAAGAATTAACACAAAG
>VDFB02197682.1:0-10055 GCA_007258455.2 Sequoia sempervirens | reverse complement strand
TAATCATTTGTTCTTCTTATACAAGAGTCCCCGCAGATCTATTAATGAATGTTTTATTTTGCAAGGGTTGATTTAGTGCTGCTGTTGATCTATTTCCTGCAAATATCAATGGTGCCCGCCATCCCGTGATTGGGAATTCAAGGATCATGAAATCATGGGTGGGTGCTACGTGTCCTATCCAGGGGATCAAATTTGAGCTATTGTTGACCAACTACCATTTGATCTGAGCTGTTCCCCGCCATCCCACGATGGTGCTTGGGTTGATTGCGAAATCATGGGCAGGCACCACGTGTCTCATCCGATGAAGCCTAGAGAGTAAAGGAAACACCAACCGGCTTTAAATGTATTAAGGGGCGGATTACTAAAGTGTTCTTGAGATGCACATGTTATAAATCCACAGATATGTTATAATCTAGTTGGAAAAGCTGCTCGAAGGTTAACAACATGGCTGGCGACTGTGTTAAAGGAACGAGATCAACGACGCCCGCTATCCCGCAATCAGCGATTACAGGGATCACGATATCACGGGTGGGTGCCACGTGCCCTTCATAAAGGATGAAATCTGCGTGACCATTGATGAGCTGTCTCTTCAAGATTGACGGTGCCCGCCATCCCGCGATTAGAAATTTTGGGATCGTGATGTCGCGGGTGCCTGCCATGTGTCTCATGCAATGAAGCCTAAGGAGTGAATGAAAGTGTTCACCGGTTTTAAATGTATTACGGGGCGGATTACTAATGCGCTTATAAGATGCATGTGTTTTATTTCAACACAGATGTTATGATTTTAAGGGAAAAGTTGCTCGACAGTTAAAGGAAAGGACGTCGACCATTTTTTAAGGAGCAGGCTTTATGGTAAAAAGATCAACGGTGCCCGCCATCCCGCGATGATAAATCAAAGGATTGCGATATCGCGGGCAACCGCCACATGGCATTCCTTCACGACTTATGACATAGTGGGCCCCTTTATTGCCGTGTTAGCGATTATGTAAGCCTGTTTTGAAGATGGCCGTCGATGATTTGATCAAACTAGAGGATCAATGACTCAAATTTAAATATGTATAAAATTATGGTTGGAGCCGTTCGTGCGGCCCACGAGTGAGTTTTAATGGCAGATGAGACATCCACTAGTGGAATTTGATTGACATAAAATTAATTTACTCGTCTCACTTGTATCACAAAGCATCCAAGTATTTCGTGAAAACAGTTTCAGAGCCAAAGGTGAAATTGCAAGTAGCTGCTGCCAGAAATTGGAGTTTGTGCGAAAAAATCCGTGAGTTAATTTTCTCTGTTTTCTAGTCATTTTGCACCTAAATTTGGGAAAGTGGGGGGGTCTAGTATGCTTGTCACTAAATTCATTAAAATATTTTCTTAGGGCTATTATTTAATCATAAATTGTGAGGAATTGTGGTATTTTTACTCTGTAATTTCCTATCTCTGCTTAGTCATAGCCACTTCAAGTGTAACATTGTAGTGAGGCCCTAGTTTGTCTAAAATGGCACCAACCAAAGCGACTCTACCATTGAGTATTTGAAAAGAAACTTGTACAATGATTTCCTAGATCAATTTCTATTATCAAAAAATGACAGAAGGAAAGGTTTGGTGTTAATGCGAGGGAAAATCCTAGGGGAGGGGTTGGTGTGTAATAATTCTAACATTGTTAATGCTAGGGTTCCACTCACAGGCTTACAGATGTTCAGATTATGGTATGCACAGAGGAATTTTCCTCATCTTTTTTCAAATGGATGGAGGTACAACATGGAAAAGCTGGTTGTTCCAAGTGTGTTCCCTGATGTGGACTTACTTAGAGCAATGGCCATAGATGACCCTATCCGCAGTGTCGGAGATAATGATGGAGGTTCTATTAAGAAATTAACAAAGATGTTATCCAGCGGACTTTTGATTTACGAGTGAGCAAGTGATGACTTGGTTCCTATTAATCTTGAAGAAATGAAGGAGGAGTATGCAAGTGAAATCTCTTGTTAGGGTTAAGCTGCTTCCACCTCATCTGGTTAAGGCAGGGGATTCACAATTTCACATCAGCCCTAGTGACCAGGAACCCTTCAGATTGAATTGTTTTGGAAAGCCTTTCCTGGCTACTTTCTATTCACTATGTTAGATTTTGGGTTTCAGCCCTAGTGCAGTAATGTCGATTGCATACATGTTCATGGGGGTGCAAATACAACACCCTAACTTCTCTGTAACATATGACTTCACTTCTTTTTTGGTGGAAAGGATACATGAAGGACTATCAAAGCTGCAGAATGGTGATACTGGTACTCAATTCTTTTGGTATTCCATGTTGATGCATATGTTCTTATTTAGGAATGTTGATTTCTTTGCTGAGAATATGAACTTAAGACAATCACTTAATGGAGAAAGATTGCCAGTATAGATATGGGCTGCAAATTTGTCCTGTAATAAGGAAAGCACCAGTTATGTGCAATTTGATAATTGTTTTGCTGCAAGATTGAGGGCTAGATTAATGGTAAATGTACCTAGGATCCCTCAGGAATTGCATGATTTCCTTCGGCCGAAGGAGAGAAAACCAAAATTGAGGGTTTTACATAACTGGGGTGACATTATCCCATATCTAGTCAGCACTGTCCTGAGAATATATGGATTTCAAAGAACCCCTCACATAATGCCATACAATGTGCCACCAAGACTAGGGTTTGCAGAAGTTATGTGGCAGATGGGGTGTATTTATGAAGATAACCTAACTAGAAAGGGGAAGGGAACATTTTTCCCTGATTATATAGTAGTGTCTGACTTTACATTTTCAAAAGGAGGCTGGACATATTTTGACAAATTCTTTATTGATTACCATATGAGATTTGGTCCAAGGTGACAACATGATCCTGAAGGTTTCTTTGCTCTTTTTAGACAAAGAATAAAAGGTGGAAAATTTGCACATGAGTTTAATTTCCCTGAGGACCTGATCAGGAATGAATTTGATTTAAATAGACAGGAATTGAACAAGGAAAAGTGGATAGCTTATAGTAAGCTACTGGATATTGTGCATGAAATGGATCCGATGTATGATCCATTGATGGAATTCACTCCATACCAGAAGAGAATTGACTTTTTAATGAAGAATTTCAAGGAGATAATAGACACCTTGACAACCAAAAAGATAAATTTAAGGCCAAGTCTGGATATGCAAGGACAAAGTGATATGCCAATTGAAACAAGGCCAGTATGTGGAAGCCCTCTGAGTGGCCCATCTATAGGAGGAAAAGGGATACTGGCAGTCATGAGGAAGAAGTAGATAGAAAAGGAAAGAAAATAATGAAGGTGCCTTCACAACCAGGCCCAAAATTCAAAGTACCTGGGGCTGTCAAAATCATTGAATTAAAATCTTCACCACAGTGCAGTCCCCCATCACCACCACCTGAGCCAAGCCCTAAGAGGCAAAGAACTGATCACATACCTAAGGATCTCCCAGATGAAATTATTGTTATTGATCAAGACATGCAGGTTGGTATGTTGTTCCCTCCTAGGTCAGCTGAATTAGTTCTATCTGATTTGGATATGAAGGGTAAGAGTGTGCAGGATGCAAGAATGGAGGCTTGCAAGGAGTTCTTAGATGACAATGCATTTGTAAAGACTCCTGTATTCTTGCAATTGGCATGGAAGATGAAATTTGAGGAATATCAAAATAAATGCAAGGAGAGAGAACTAAAAGGCTGATGGAGTCAGGATCCCAGGGAGAATGATGAAAAGAAGTGAAAGGCTGAACTAATAGAGAGTTGAAAAACATCACTCTTGAAGAAGGAAGACAACTAAGTGAATCCCGGTGGTCTTTTGATTTTCTGAATGGGACATAGCAGTCACGGTGGCTTTCAATGCCATTATGAAGTCAAGAATCCTTTGAGTTACAGAAGAGATAAGCTGACATTACAAACTCACTTGCTGGTAGGCAGAATATGAGACCTTGGCAATTTGGGCATTGGCTCCACAAGGAAGAAAGCTAGACATTGCTGATATTAATCCAAATTTCAAAGGAGGATTAATAATAAAGAGGGCTTCAAAGACTACAACAACCGAAGCCACTAGTTTAACTGTGAATGTGGCCAAGTTGGCCCAAAAGACTGCTGAAAGGGAGGAGGCTGAAAGAAAGAGCCTAATAGAGAAGTATAACATTTTAGTTGAAGAATATAGTAAAATGCAACAGAGGAATGTTGAGCTACAAACTGAAGTAGAAAGGTTCAAGTGTAGACATATTGGGGAAACATCCAATGCTCCACGAACCAGCACATCACCTCCCATAGCAGGGTCAATGCCTCCCGCTTCTCTAAATGTTTCTACACCAGGGTTTCCCATTCAAAATTCTGCTCTTACCCCTCCTCTAGAATAAGTCAATGAACAAACAAAGTGCTCTGTTGATCGAACAAACAGGAAGCTCATGTAGGAAATTGATCAATTACAACAATCACTAAGGGTAAAAGAGGAGGGTTTTCTTTCAAAAGAAAAAGAAATTGTTACTCTTATTTTGGAGCATTTAAATGGAAAGGTGGATAATAAACTGCCCTCTATACATTCTTTGTATTCTTTGCTATCTGAAGCAATAAATAATATTGATAGGGATAAGGAGATAGTGATTCCAATAATTCAAAATTGGATCCCTAGGGAAAATAATCTAGATGTTATGACTAAAGCCTCAAGTTTTGATGTAAATAATAGGCCCTAATCATTGAAGTCTACTTATATATTAGTTAAATCATTGCAAAGTTTTCAGACCTTACCAGATGATCTAAGTAGGAAGATTAGGGAGTTGGTAAAGAACTTCAATGATTGAGGTAACACACTGTTACCTGATATAACTGATGAGCAGGGGGAAATCAACACTCCAACACTGGTAGGATCAAGCAAGTAGAGTAATCAATAATCAAATTAAAAAAAATTGTGATGACTCAGATTATGATTTGTTGTTAAATTGTATGGATAAGATTATTGGTACTGGCTCATTTTTGGAATCTTTTGAAAGAGATGCTAATCAGGTAGCGGTAAACGTATTTGCTTATAGTACAAAAGGTAAAAAGGTGATTGATTTTGATTGGCCAAGTGACGAAGAATACCAGAGGTGGGTGGCTAAGTATTTGAATGATGATGAGTAAAAAGAGTGGGCTACCGATAGGTGGCAAATCAGATGTTGCGGTTACAATGTTTCCAGTTTTGTATGGATGAATTTCTTGGCGTGGGTTTCGCGTGGTTTTTTGTTATTGCATCAACCTTCCTCTACTGACATGATGAACGAGAATATGCTCCAAGATGATTGCTGTTGTAACAATTTTTGAACAAGAATATTTTTCAAGGTGGTGGTTGTTGTAACAAATTTTGGAATATCACCAGGTGCTCCAATTGACTGGTGACAGGTGTACTTTTTGGCTTGGTGCTTATTTTCTCCTTCATTTTCTATAAGAAGGATTTCAAGGCCAGAAGTACGAGTTAGTAAGTATGATAACTTTTGTCGAGTCTACATGAAGTTGCAAAGCGAATTGCAAAGTCCGATGGTTTTAGAGGAATGCAATTTAGGTTTTGAGTCATTATGTAACAGGTTTTGAGTTCATAGAAATTTAATGTTATATAACAGTACTAGTATTTGAGTTGAAATGAAAATTCGAGCTCATGTCTCTCCATTGTACATGCATATCTGAACTTTGAATGAAATAACTAAGGGTTGTTTTATCCATTTCACTGTTGTGGTGTGTATGATTCTATTTTAGCTTTAATTCAAGGAATTAATCAAAATGCTTGAATGGGATTATATGCGGATATGTGTTGTATAAGGATTTGATAAGTAGTCTTGGGTTAGAATGCACACTGATGAAATTGTAATGCAATATTGTCAGGGATCTTATATGTGATGTATTAAATCTGTTATAAACCTATAGATGCTTATGAATTTGACTCCTGCAATGGATATATGGCACTGATCTAAGTTGTAATTATTCGTGTAGTTCAGTATTTGTTTGTCTTTGTCTAGAGCTTGCTACAAATTGCAAATCATTGACTATCTTATACAATGGATTGTGTTTAGTTATCTCCGCTCGAGATAGTTGATATTGTCTATGAAACGGCCAATTCCTGAAGTTGTTATCTTATAGGTGTTGAGCTATTAAGAATTGAAGATCATGCGCTGTGTTAATATTGTATATAATAATGGTGCAAAGGTTGTAAACTCATTAGGGATCACCCTCGGGTCTTGCGAGCCTGGAAAGGAAGTGTTGAAGGCTTTTAAAGAGTCCTGGAGTGGGTTGGTCGAGGGTCGCTGACTTTACCTTCGATTGGGTGGCAATTCCATAGGTATATTGAAGACAAACACAGTTTACATTGGCAGAACCAACATACCGTCAACCCTTTGAACAACCACCTCTACAAGCCCGACTTTTTTAATCTTTTATGATCACATGAAACATAAAACACACTAATTTCAAGGTTGTTAACAGCACTATTGAAATGTTTTAATTTTTTGACCTTTCAAACATTAAAAAGCACATTAAATTAATCATGTAATGGCATAAAAATTAAAACATCATGAATTAATTACATAACTACATAAGTCAAATATAATTCTATCAAAAAATTAATATCAAATAGATAATATAATGGAAGTAACTTATACATTTCAATGTCATTGATCTTCTTCTTCATCGAGTCTTTTGTATGTATCATCCGATCTAGATTAGGCATTGTAAGTTAGTCCTTATCATCATCATAGTCATCCAATATATGGGTTTTGATAATGTCATCATCCCACCTGAGATGTGTCATCTTCATGAACATTAACTCCTACATCATCATCATCTAGTTCCTCCTCTTCGACATCTTCGTCAGGGACATCATCAACTAACCATTGATCCTAATCATCATCTACATCATCTTCTAGTTCTTCAGTATCTTCTTCTTCCACCGCATTATACTTTACTAGCCTTCCTCTTGGATCATGTATAACAACAAATGACCAACCCGGTTTACCTGGAACCTCTAAGTAAAATACCTGCTCACACTGGCTTGGAAAAACATAGGGCTCATTTCCAGCTTGCTCAATCAACCTTGTATTAACCATGGTAAATCCATTATCATGTTCAATAATAGTTCTCTCAGGATCATTTTCATTCAATCATAGCCTATACCATAGGATGACGAACAAAATTAATCTGAAGGACTTAAAGTCACACTCAAGTATATCATCCAAAATCCCATAGTATCAATTTTCTAAGACTTCTAGATGTATGTCGCTTCTAGATGAAACATTAGTCACATGAAAGACTGCAGTTATACCAAAATCACAAGTTTTCTTCATGTCATCCAACATTTTGATTCAAAATTTGCAACCATTGCACCACATAGCCTTGTGGTGTTTCACCTGCAATATGTCAAACATGTAAAAATTATTGCAATATCGTCAGTTGATAAAACATATTTATTCTTGGCCAAATGTATGCAAAGAAAATAATCTCAAGATATATATACATCAATATACTTGGAAATAATTAAATAATATGGGTGATTAATATATTTACACATACATGTTTATCTCTTAAACCATATGCTAAATCAATTTCCCTTTGTGTAACATTGGAATCTCCATTACAATGAGCTTCTTTAACCAATAAAGCCACACCTTCCCATGTTAATATGCAACCAGATTGTTGACATCGTTCAATCCATACCATCATCCAATCAAAATTGTTCGCGACGTACAAATGTAGTGCATCCCACTCTCGACCAACTGTACCAAAATAAATTAAAATTCACAATCGACGTATAATTAGTTAAATACCATAGTACACGACCTTAATTTATAATTGATGTATATTGAAGATTAAAAATTAAATAAGTACAATATACATAAAAACCATATGTAAAATGCATTCCAATTAATCTCCATGATCATCTTATAATTACCTCTCACTTCCTCAATCTACCTTCCCTCACCGTGTACTCCTCTCGAATTTGTTATTAATGAGTTGGGATCCCAAAGTGCATCTAAAATGGATCTTTGCTGCAAACTTAGGAAGATATTCACTAATTTACACCATGCTCTGGTATACCATATATCCCTCCACCATAGAACCCTCAGGATGTGCTCTTTGTCTAACCAAAGCCTTCAAAAATGTCAAGTGCCTCTCAACCATCCACATTGACCTTGTATGTACAGGTCCACACAATTCAATCTCCTCAACTTGGTCTATGAGGTAGTGTACTTGTGCATTGAAAAATGTTGAAGGTAGACACTTTTGCATTTCACACATTAGACAAGGAATTTTTCTCTTCCAACAATTTATATCTTCTTTATGGATTTCTTTAGATGATAGCCATCTACAAGTGATTCAAGGCACAAATATATTAACGATATTTAATAAAAATATATAATATATTACATAACAAGTAAAACAAATGGCAATTATAAGATGTATACAGCAAATTGAACAAATCTCGCTACTTACCTCATGTATTTTCCAAGATCATATATAACTTGCTTCACATTGTTGTCAAAGTTGTCCGGGAGAGATAGAGGTAGAACGTACTGCAACAATTATAAAATGATCTTTTCATTATTTTTCCAAAAGTAGTAAACACAATACACTGAAAAGTACATGCATTATACAAGTGTATATAATATACCAGAATAATTACCTTAATGAAGGTATGCCAATCCTGCGTTTTCATCCCTGGCCCAAATTCACCTTTCTTTGTTATTATATTGTTTGTGTTTGCAACAAATCCTGTGGGAAATCAAATTTTTTGTATGAATTCTTTTATATCATTGCTTTGCTACTCTATTAATAAACAAGGAAGGGCACTTATATTAATTTGGTCTCCATCACTATTCAATTCAATGACATTTTTCATTGCATGATTGGCTTCCTCGGACGTCACTACAAATTTTACAAATTTTTCTTTGTCAGCCTTCCATCCAATATTTCCATAACGCTTCGTTATATTCTTTCCGATATGCATTGTATCAAACAAAATGCACAATTTGTATTGCTCATAGTAGGGCACCTACTAAATTGTCCTGATAACTTTTAAGTCCCCGTAGCCGACCATTAATGCCTTAACAACCTTCATGAAGCATATAGTTAAAATTAACAACGACAATCATTGTCATTAATTACAAACATGAGTAAACACAACACAATATAAAATATAAATTAAAACATATCATATATGATAGATAAACAATTTGATCCGATGTATAACCTTGACGATTAATTCTATTATATTCCAATTCCATAGGTGAGGTGTCATTCTTCATGGTTTTGATATAGTCTCCTCTTTCCCATTGAAAAGATGTTTTTCAGTAGTTCGATACTTATGATTTATATGGAGGAAGTGCCTATACTCATCAAACACCTGCTTTCCTAAACTTGTTGAACGACGAGATTTCATCTTTGGACCACAAATTGGACATGCAAATTTTCCCTTTGTTTGAAGACCTGCAAGATGATATATAATTGGATTAAATATGTCAATTTTTATAATTATATATAATGAATAGATTATTTTAAAAACATTCATGATATCTACTTTATCAAATTAAATATTGTTAAAGTGCAGTCGAACGTTATAACATACCACAAAAATGTGTTAGCCCTGGGGCATCATGAATTGTCCATACAAGCATTGCATGAAATTGAAATTGTCTTTGCCCTATTGGTCTGGAGACGTCATACATAGTGACACTATTCCATAACTTTAGTAACTCGTCGATAAGAGGCTCGATATATACATTCATATCTTTAACTTGGTACTTACCTAGTTGAATGAACACAAACATTACATAATTATTATAACCATTTTACTGCAATATATATAAATTAATGTACATGACTATTGAATGAAAAAAATATAAGTCAATATGCAACAAATAAGACAAATGAGATGCTACTACATTAAAGAAAATTGATGTAAACAAATACCTGGAACAATCATTGACAACATTATGTGCTCCCTCTTTATTGACATCCATGGAGGAATGTTATTGTTGATAACAAAACATGCCACACTGAGTAAATAGATCTCAGCTCTCCAAATGGATTGACACC